>JAYMTH010001999.1:0-13459 GCA_036897465.1 Pelargonium australe | reverse complement strand
AGAACCCCAAGTCGAGGATGATCTCACAGCACCTCCTAGAGGTATAGATACGGCACCGTTTCCTGCTCTTCTCTGCGGTAGAATGCTCTTTTTGCCGATTGAATTGGCAAAAATCACAGGCCTACAGCAACACATACTACTACAACTCGCCATTTCTGCTCCGACTCGTCCTCTTCTGCAGAAATCTACACTACAAAAAGAGAATTACCCGTGGATTTTTGGAGATGGCTGTGGCACGAACACGAAGGTTAACGAACGAAGCGATCAATGGAATATTATTTTCCCTCGTTTTTGAGATACAGGAGATAAATAATAAAAATAAATATAATTAAATAAAATCAAGAAACAATGAACAGAAATGAGAATAGTAGGCTGTGGCAATGTGGGGCCCACTTCTTGTTTGAACCGGTAGATAAGTTGATTCAGCATTCAAATATCAAGGTCGGTTTTGGTTTAAAAGTCAGCTTTGACGCTCAAGACGAATTGTATTTGGGCTTATAATGGGCCTCACGCGTTGATTTGAGCCCAATTCGATGCGTGGCCCAAAGAGGATGTCATTAATGGGCCTCACAGTCCAAATTGGTTTCGGGACGGTGATGGCAAAAATATAGATTACACGTTGGCACGTGCATCTTTATAGTCTACAATCCTAACTTTCCACGTACATCTCTATATTATAATTTTGCATGAAAATAATACTTTTATTTTTTTTTATTTTTTTTTTTTTTTGCACTAAGCCGCCTACTATTTATCATGTGCATATAATGATCGTTGACTTGGCCTTCAAAGATAAAGTCCCCACTTCAGTACCTTCAAATGTGAATCATGTGTTTTTTCCTAGTATTTTTCCATTATAGGGATATTAATGTTAATATGAGTTTGTGTAATTGTTTATGAATAAATAGATCTCATTTTATTATGAGCACTAAATAGCTTATTTAGCGTAGATATGTGAGCTAGTGCATAGTAGAGTACAAAATAATTTTAAGATCTCGTTTCTTCTACAAATATCGATTTTGGTTTAAACATTTATTATTAATTATAAACACAAATTCTCGTTTCTCCTCAAATTATTTACTAAAAGATATTATTTTTCACTCACGATGCTTAGATTCATTAGTAGTTGGAGAGAACAATATTGACTTTAATTACAAATGGTCAAGTGGTCCATCAATGCTAAGGAACTTAGAAGAATATTATATAAGTATCATTTCCTTTGGACGGTCATTTTATTTTAATAACTTTTTATAGCACACATAATTAATATGTGTGGGCACTTTCATACAATATGATTGCTTCTTTTTTCTTCTTCAAACTTTCTTCCTTTGAATTATTCTGAAAGCTAGTGTACCACATAATCAATTATTATTTTATTTTGTGTTTAGCAAGTTAATGACTCAACATTCAAAATATGAACATGACATCAAAAAAGAGAGAAATTAGTTGATAGTTAGTCTATAATTTTTTGTTTGCAACTTATAAAATAAAGTAATGCATGTGTATCATGATTTTATATCATAGTTTCGTACTAAAGACTCCAAAATATTAGCATGTAATATTAAATTACAAATATAACATATAAGATCGAGATTTGTTGGGTCAATGAGTTTGAACACTTTGAATTCTTTATGAAGTATCGAGTTTGAGTCTTTTTGTCGACAATACGTAGTGAGGTACGATTTTGAATTAAAACGAGAGAATTATACTCATTTATCGACAATACAAAATATGTGAGATATTGAGTTAAAAAGAGAGAGCTACCGCTTATTTTTAAGTAAATTGAATTAAG
Source organism: Pelargonium australe (assembly GCA_036897465.1). NCBI lineage: Eukaryota > Viridiplantae > Streptophyta > Magnoliopsida > Geraniales > Geraniaceae > Pelargonium > Pelargonium australe. The sequence goes on along the minus strand of JAYMTH010001999.1, from coordinate 11,670 downwards.
ACTAAACATATGCAAATATCTAAAATGTGATTCAATCAATTTGGATTAGATCATATCAAAATTTTGTATGCAAAAATATTGATTGAATTAGACAAAATGGTTGGTAAAAAATATGGCACATGAAAATGATAAAAACAAACTCTTATAATATAAGTATCTTTTAATAAAATGTGACAATTATTTTGAAACGGAACAATTAACACACCATTTGCAATTGCATATAGGTTTGAGAAATGTCAAGTCCTTCCACATCAACTAGCAATTAGCATCTAGCCAATATCAAGTTTTTTCTCATTATTATCATAGCTATTGATTTCTCTTTCTTCTGAATTTCTCTATCTGTGGCCACAAGCCCAATCTCCTCCTTCATTTCTCTGTAATCACTGTCCTATCCACAATCTCATACATCTCCCACTCCTGTTTCCTTGTTTTCTGTTGCTATTTCCATAAAAAAAAAAGCTCTTTCGCGTCTTCTCTCGGAGAATCACCATGGATTAATTTCTCAAATCTCTTCTCTAACTCTCTCATTATCGACCACCCCAAGAAGCCATGTATAATCCTTCCACTCTAACCCAAGAACCCACAGTCGCACCTGATTTCGTGTCCCAATTGGGTAGCTATGCTTTCACCTCCAGGTTCCAAAGCTCGCTCCTTGGTGGGCACTCGTCATTTTTGCCCAGCGAGCTGTGTTTTGATCGGGTGGTCGCAACTGGCGCGAAGAAGCCCAAAGCTGTGTCTGCTTCGATGAGCTTGGGAAGCAGCCAGGGCGGTTTGAATTTCACCAGAATTTTGAACGATTTCAATAGAGCCATTAGGTCACATTGCGAGCGAATCCCACTTGGGTTTGCCTCGGTGCGGGTCGGTGCCGAGGAGAATGGTGGGTTCAGGGACGATGGAGGTGGCGTTTTGCAGAACGAGGGCTTGCCGGCGAAAGGTTCTGCGGCTCAGGCCCCTAAAAGAGTCTTGATTTTGATGAGCGACACCGGTGGTGGCCACAGAGCGTCCGCGGAGGCTATCAAGGCCGCTTTTAATGAAGAATTTGGGGATGATTATCAGGTTAGTTTGTGAAAGATGTGTTGTGGGTTTCAATAAGTTAATATCTGTTTTTGATTGCCGCCAAAGTTGTGTTGGGATGTGATGGTTATTCTAATTTAGAAACTTTTGATCAATAATTGTCATTATGGGTGAGTAATGCAGGTATCTGGAAAGCTGGGTTGATTCATGCATTTATTGTAAATTAATAAACTTTATTAGTAAAGTAAATAAATTAAATTAAATCTTGTTCTTGTTGCTTCAATCTCCTTGCAATGTTTTGTTGCAGGTGTTTGTGATTGATTTGTGGTCAGATCATACACCTTGGCCGTTTAATCAGTTACCTAGGAGCTATAACTTCTTGGTCAAACATGGGTCATTGTGGAAAATGACATATTATGGAACGGCTCCTAGACTGGTTCACCAATCTAATTTTGCTGCAACTTCAGCATTTATAGCTAGGTGAGACTTTGTTATCCATAAGTATATTAAGGTTGTGTTTGTATTCTTAGACTTGATTTGGAATTGATGAATTGAAATGCTGTATTTCAAATACAAATATAATGTTCCAGAAACCGTAGAATTTCAAATGATGAGTTAATAAGTGTCATTTGAAATTTCATGTTGTAGGCATGTTTTGAATCTTATTGGATTTGAGTCAAATCCATTTCAAATTCTTTGAACATCTCAATATTGGATCTTGCTCAAATCAACAATCCAAACAGACCACAATGGTATTTCCGAAACTACATAACATGTCCGAGGAAACACATATGGATAAAATCCGTGGTGATCATGTTGGATCCAGGGATGATGAATATTAGATACTTGTGTGTCATTTTGTAACTAGAACAAAATGACACTCAGCATGGAACTGTGACTCTTGGCTGCAAAACCCATCACTTGGTCTATCCTTCTTTGGTTTAATACTACTTGGCACTGCTTGCTGATAAATAAAAAAATAATTAAATACATAAAAACTAGAACAACTAGAAGATTGCAGGTTTTGGTGAAGAGTGGTGTTTATTGGGTATGAATTCCACATTTGCGTCAATACTTATTTAGTTTCAGTTGCTCAACTTTAATAGGAAACTTCTTCACAAATTGGAGAGGGATATTTTTAAATGGCTCTTATTTCTTGACCTCTTGGGATGATCCTATTGCAGGTTTATGACTTTTGACTTCGGATATATTTTGTTTTTCCTCTATGCTACCACAGCATGCTGCTGCCATTTACCTTGGTACCAAACTGAAGGTCAACAATCCGATCTATTCAGGCCTACCAATTTCCATAAATAAATAAAAAATCAGTTTTGTTTTCCCCTTTTCATTTCAATTTCTTATTTTTGAAGTCTACTTTTCTATCTTTATTCACACTGTATATTCATTCGCATTTCCATTTCTCATATGCTCATGGTGATATACCCAATATGTGATGCTTGATTAGTTCTTGATATGGAGAAGAGTTCTTATATCATTTTTATGTGAATGATCATATTTGTCAAATATCAAATGTGCTTCCCTTGCATCCTGAAATGTATATGCAAATGTTGAAATATAACCTTACCACTCCCTGTCTCTCTTTTCAGTTTAGTAACTGGAAGTTTTAATTTGTAGTCATTATCTTTGCTGTACAATATGTTTATTTCATCGAATTTTACTTACCTGTGTCTCTAAATATTCCAGGGAGATGGCAAAAGGACTAATGAAATATCAGCCTGATATTGTTATCAGTGTACATCCTCTCATGCAGCATGTTCCACTTCGTATTTTGAGGGGAAAGGGCCTTTTGGATAAGATTATATTTACAACTGTAGTCACTGACTTGAGCACTTGTCATCCAACATGGTTGGTTCTGCACTTATTTTTAAATTTTGAATGATACGTCATTCCTTTATGTACTTCTGAATGTTGATTCTTTTGCAGGTTTCATAAGCTTGTAACAAGATGCTACTGCCCGACAACAGAGGTAGCGAATAGAGCACTAAAAGCTGGTCTCCAGCCAGCACAAATTAAGATTTATGGCCTACCTGTCAGACCTTCATTTGTTAAGCCCATTCGACCAAAGGTTAGTTAATGTTGGCCTTTGATTGTTATATTTTATTTCTAAGAGTTATGCAGCATTGATATTAATATGTCAAAGGTTTTTTTTAATAAAAAAATAGAGAATGTGAAAGTCTACTTCGATGTACTTTAGAAGTTAGGTGCATACATGTGAACTCAATCTATCACCTATATACATAAACGAGAAGTTTAGTTCCTTTTGGAAATCGTGCTCATAGGATATATGTAGGTGCTGTCCCAACCTTGCTGGAAAATGCGAAACTCTGAAACCTTGGAGACAGCTAAGTGTTTATGTATCAGAAATTTGATGAAATGTTGTTGAGAATCCTTTCCCATCCTTTTGTTGCTTTTAGGTCTGGGTGCTAAACTCAGACTGTTTTGTGTAGATTCGCCCTCAATCAAAAAGTTTACCCTTTCTCTGTATTCAAAGGAAGGGACTCACATACCTCCATGATGGTGCCTGAATCCCATTTTTCATTCTCATAATGTAACATGATTACTTCTTTAGCACTTTTGAAGGTTTGGTGAACCTTTGTACCATGAATTTTATTAATTTCCTTTATAAGAAATCTCCTTATTGAAATCTGTAGTTTACCTCTCCTAAGCTTTATGACTATAGTAGATATTTTTTAATTATAGCAACAACAATAAAGAAGCCATTTCCCAAACAAAGTTGGGGTAATTTACATAAATACTTTAGCAAAATTCCTTGGCCGCCTTTGGTCTGTAAACTCACCTCCTACAACTGCTTGCAGTGTTTCTTTTTGCTTGTTTTATACAAACCTTTCAGAATCTTCTAATTGACAGTCGCTTTAGAGTTCTTCAACTTTATTTCTTAAATGTTGTATGGAGCACGGTACTAACTCTTTTGACATGCTATCTTTTTAACCACTATAGGTTGATTTAAGGAAGGAACTAGGAATGAATGAGGATCTTCCTGCTGTGTTGCTGATGGGGGGAGGGGAAGGAATGGGCCCTATTGAGAAAACCGCTCTGGCATTAGGAGATGCATTATATGATGAGATTCATGGGGAACCTATAGGTCAGGTCCTGGTGATATGTGGGCGCAACAAGAAGCTCGCCAACAGATTACTTACAATTGATTGGAAGATTCCTGTCCAGGTATTACTATATCCTTGCACTTCCCAGTTTCAATTTTAACCTGCTATCATTTCCACTTATATGGAACCTTTCATGACATAATTAATCTGCTTTTCATTCTTTTTAATAATTTTTTTTTTTCAAAGCAAGAATCAGATCGGCCTTACTACAAAAGTTATAGTTTGACCTTAGCAAAATGATTACTGCTCTAATTTTTTTATTATTTATTGTAATACTCTCTCCGTCTCAAAATAAGTGTCCACTTTCTATTTTGTTCAGTTGGTTATGCATGAATAATCAACAATATCCCTAAGTTAACTAGAATCCCTTGAGTTTGTTTCACCATTATCACATGGGGTACAAGGGGGAAAGCTTAACTCTAACTAAATCATCCTTAATCTTCACAAAAATATGAAAGTGGATAGAGGACACTCATTTCGGGACGGAGGGAGTATTGGAGGAGGATGCCTCCAAGAAATGAATTTATACGGAAAAATATGTGAAATGCAGATGCTAACTTATGCTATTTACTCTGTCTTGTGTGGATTTGGAAGTTGCTGAATTTGCTTTATTATATAGGTGAAAGGCTTTGTCACTAAAATGGAGGAAGCCATGGGGGCATGTGATTGCATTATTACAAAGGTAAATATCTCAATTTGAATTGTTATAAATTATAACCGCCTCACTTCTATTATGAGCTAATTTTTTTATATTTGTGTTTTTGTAGGCGGGCCCAGGGACTATTGCAGAAGCCATGATACGAGGCCTCCCTATTATTCTGAATGATTTCATTGCTGGGCAGGTATTTTTTATTTTTATTGAAACAAATCTCTCTTTTGTGTAAATGACTGGTCCAAGTTAACTGTATTTCACTAAGTTTCAATCTTATCATGTTTTTATCGTCTTATTTGAACTCAATAGAATCATTTGCAGCATGAAATTTTAGAAATATGGTTTGTGGATTGTGCATATTTACAAGCCAAATGATAATTCTTATAATGAGGTGTATATCATTGAATTATGAGATAAATCATTCTCAATGTAGTGCGATAGTAGGATGTGTTACGTGATCCTCAAAATTTCTGACAAATTAGTGTAGAATGGTTCCTGCTATGTATAGCATGCCACTTAAAAATAATATGGGCGCAACAATAGTTCCTCTGTCTGCAGGGTAGTTCTCCCATTGTTAGGCATGAGCTGCATTTAACTACTATGATTACATGTATAAAAGGGCCTTCTGTTTCTAACAATCTATTTTAATTCTTCAGGAAGTTGGGAACGTGCCATACGTGGTGGATAATGGATGTGGGAAGTACTCAAAGTCGCCCAAAGAGATAGCAAATATTGTTGCTGAATGGTTTGGTCCAAAAGCACACGAGCTACAGGCTATGTCACGAAATGCATTGAAGTTGGCCAAGCCTGATGCTGTTTTCAAGATAGTTCACGATCTTCACGAGCTGGCTAGACAGAGAAATTTTGTACCCAAGTATTCTTGCACAGCTTAAAAAATTAGTCGAATCAAATTTTGTAACTTAGTCTTCTATTCTGTTAGAAATTAAAATGGGGCAAGTTAGGTGTACAATTTTCTGCCTTGTCCCTTTGCATTATTAAGATTGTCTTCTTGAAATAATACTTTCTTGGTACAAAAAACAATTTCTCAGTGGACTATGTAATTGTTCTATCAATTGGCTTAATAACACTACTATGTTTCAGATTCAAATTTGCTGATTTCATTTCTTGAATTGCAAGCATTTTCTATACAAACATCAAGAGACTATCAACTAACTTCACTAACAGTCTATGAATGTTTTGCAGATACAGCTCCATGACTTTGCAGAGAAGTTGATCTTGTTCTAGGTTGTTTTATGTTTCTTGGCGGGTCTTCGTTGCTCCTCCGACGATGGACTAGGAATGACCCAAAAGGGTGGCGGTACAATCCTGTCTGTGTCCCACTCGTAGAAGGGTTTAATGTTCTGATCCTTCAAGCTAAACACGCCCATATCGTGACCTCCATACAAGTAGTCCTCGTCCATCCTATCCCAGCAATCGTCTGTGAAGTAAATGCAATTCTCTCTGCATCCCGGAAAATCACTCGCCAACACTGCCATAGACTGATTTCCACCCAAAAACAGCGACTGGCCGCCCAAAGAATCCATCTCCATCCACCTCTTCTGGTTCGAATCAAGCGTGTAAACATGGAAGAACAGGGTTCTGTAGGGACAGACCAGAGGGTGTGAGTCCTTATCAGTGAGCAAGTCTGCTTCAGTCACTGCCTCGCCATCTCCTTTCACTAAATCCCCAACGACCCTCACAACGAGCAAGATATCGCCATTGGACTCCACCAGGTACAAGTTACTGGAACACAGGCCACTCAGGGAAGGTACATTCACAGCTTCTAATGATTTTCTTGGATAAGAGGACCCAATGTACATAATCTTCTGAGGAAAACCCTTGAGAAAGTCCCAAACTTGAACAGAACCCGTCTCAGACACAGCGAAGAGGACATCATTGTAGTACATAATGTCGCAGAAAGATTGGTTCTTGCCGTCGATTTCTTCCCAAGAAAAGGCCCCACATTTGCTGTAAGCGAGCTTGGAGCGGTAAGCGAACTTGAAGCTGGTCCAGACAGTGTAGATTGCTATGACTACAGCGTTCTTCTTCTCCAGAGGGTCCGATGACAGGACAGCCTTGACAATGCTTCCTTGGATAGTTGATTCTTTCGGAGAAATATAGGAACACCCAGTTCCAGATAAAGGGTTGAGAAGGTAAAAGCTGGCTCCTTTTTTGTGCAGAAAGATTAGCCAGCCATGGGAGGACCCAACACAGCGAAACTGGTTTTGAGGTAGTATAGCGGCAGCTTCAGAGTAGCTGAGAATCTTGTTCTCTGCAAGGTTTAAGAATCGAAAAGTGTTGTTGCTCTTGTCACAATAATCTGCATATTCATCTTCTTGAGGGAACAGCATGAGCAGTGGAGTCTGTGTTTTCATGGTCTCTTGTGAGCAAATTTTCACTTGTTTCCAAGGAATTGATGGTTTCATATTTATACTGCTACAATACCAAATCTTAGTCGGATAAAAGAAGCTAACAAAATAGGAAATAGCCAACCTTTAACTAACTTGTGCAGCACGAAACATTTGTTGTTGTCAGAACAGGAAATAAGCTTTTTCAGAATAGAAATAAGCTTTTTCTATAGTTGGGCCTGGACTCCGAGTCCAAAACAAAAAACCGGCCCAGTTTTTGTCCGGGTCGAGCCGGCTTTTCGTCTCTGAAGTTCACGAAGCTGGAGCGAATCGGAGAATCAGAATCACAGAACAGAGAAGAGAAGAGATGGAGAAAGGTAAAGGAGTGATGGGAGCTGGTCGAAGATGGGCCGTTGATTTCAGTGACAATTCGACTGCTCCTTCTTCTCGCGACGTCCCTGATCCTCTCGGCTTCATTCGAGCTTCTCAAGATCAGGTAATCAGAGTCGCTCACACTTAGGTTCTCGTATCTTTTGATTGCAGATATGGATTTGATTTGCTTACTTTTGGGGGATTTGGGTTGGTGTCTGTGTTAAATTTCAGGACGATTCGTCGCTGAGTAAGCAAAAGAAGGATGCTGAAGCCAATTGGAAATCTCAGGTGTGTTGTGCTACGAGTTTGTGATTGATTAAACTTCAGTTGATATGATATTCGGATCTTAGGGTTAGGGTTCTGAACAGGATTCACCTTCTGGGTAGTGTTCCTGATTGGTTTTCGAGCTAATAAAGAAAATTTTGAGAGTAGGTCAATAGTAATTCATGATGGATGCTGATTCTATTGGACATATGTTCAGTCAAGTTGACTGATGTCTCAATTTCCAAGCATACTTGTGTGCTGTTGATGAGTTAGGTAGCATATTTTGAAGATCTAAAACCAACAAGTACATAGATTTTGTAGTTCGTGTTAGGGTGTGGGGTGCATGTAGTTAGAAGAAACTCTAAAATAGAATTTGAATATATGACACTGGTGAAGATTTGCTACCAAAATGACCAATCAGAGGGACGCGGTTTGCAGATAGTGTTTGACTGAGCATTTTTATGTTTCGCAGACTAGTTTTGGAAGTAAGTTGTAGTTCAACAGATTGAGTTAATTGGACCAAGTTTATATTACCTCGGAGACCTTTTTGAGAAAACTGATGCAAGTATGATGTTTCTACTCTGGCGCTAGAAAGGGCCTAAGCTAAGCTAAGAAGTCAGTTTACTATGTTGATCTTGGTGTTAGGACTAAGAAGATGTGAGTTTCTAATGTGTGAATCTCCTTTCACCTTGAGGATTGGGCTAACATTTGATATACACATTCCGATGTAAGGTTGATTATCTAGAGTTATAATATGTAAGAATAGTCTTGTCCTTTGGTTATCTCCTTTCACCTTGTGGTTGAGTGATAGGCCTCGATGACAATGAGTGACTGACTCACTTAACAGAAATTACAGCTTGATTTGTCAACCAAAGGTTACCGAGTTCTATGTTTGATAGAATTTTAAATTTGGATGTCAAGGGAGATTAAGTAATTCATGCTGAAAAGATCGGAGAACTAAGTCATGATTTAATAAGAGGTCCAATATCATTTTGGTTAGGTGTTTACATCAAGGAAAAGAAACTTTCATATTGGATATGGAGTTAAGGGTGGGAAGAGTTATCAAAGAACAATGGTAAAAAAGCTGTTTAGGTAAAAAATGCTGTTTTTTTTTTTTTAGAAAAACAAAATCAGGCTGCCTAAAGAAGAAACCTTGCTACCTTCATTGCTCCAATCGATAGAATATGTGAACCCATTACTAGGTATAGACCTGTGCTGCTCAGATGTTATCTGCAGTCAGTGCATTGACAATCTTGAGGAGTTTTGAGACTCAGGTCTTTAATTAAACGAGGTCTTTGACAGTTCCTGTGCAATTGGTCCTATTTAATTTTGTAGTTCTGTTGTACCTTGTAAATTGAATTTTGAAGTGTATTTTGGTTCTTAGTTCGCATGCTAATCAATTACTGCTGACGTTGTTCTAGTTTCTCCTCTTATATTGGTAGGCTTTGATGCCGTCATTATTTACTGGATCTTGAGTAAGGTATTCGGGCACCATAATTTTCTTTTTTGTGAACAGAAAGCTTGGGAAGTGGCACAGGCTCCTTTCAAGAATTTACTAATGATGGGCTTCATGATGTGGATGGCTGGAAGTACTGTGCATTTATTTAGCATTGGCATCACATTTTCAGCTCTTTGGCAACCCATAAGTGCCCTTCAAGGGGTTGGGAAGGGTAAGATTATCATTGAATATTTCTCTCCACCTTTTAAAGTGTAATCAATTCCTTTTGTTCCTGAAAACTTTGTTTTGGATTTGATTCCTCAGCTAGAGTTTGAAAATGAACAAGAAAATTAAGGGATAGCTTATTACTCTACATACCTTTTTGCCATTTTACACTCAACAATACATGGAATTTGTTTTCAGCCAACTGTTAAAGTTTGAAAACAGTGCGGTTTGTGATTATAAACTTCTTTCCTCATGTTTGTGACAATCATCTGAACACAATTTCCCTACAAATTAGGCTCTATCAAATGGTTTAGAAGTATACGTTCAATACTATTATACTATCATTTTTGTTGATGAACTTTGACCAAACGAATTAGAAGTACTTGGGAAGAAGCCACGTGCTTGTGATTCTGCTTCCAGGCTTCATAGATTTTACCCTTTTATGAAGGAAGGGACACAAACACACATTAATTATCATACAGGGTTTGTGACATGTATGAAAGAAGAATCAACTGTTTATTAAGAACTTTTTTATAATAATAATAAAATCTTGGTTCATCGATTGTGGTGCAGCTGGTGCTTGATTGATAAGGATGTACTGCTGAGCATGTTTTTGATATTTTGTACAAGCATCTAGTTTTCTGATAATAATTACTTCAATATAGGCATTTTATTTGAATTCTACTCATTGAATTCACTTGTAATATCATTCCGACTTCAGTGTACTAACTCAGCAAAACCTATTTATGTGATTACTCAGTTTTTGAGCCTTACAAAGATAGTAAAGTTGAACTTCTTGGGCCTAAGTTACTCTTCATTGCCCTTAACCTGGGTGCTTTAGGACTTGGTGTCTGGAAGGTGAGATACTGATACATTCGTATATTAAATGGTTATCATTAATTTCTTTTTAATTAATTGTTAGAGGTATATATTGTTTCTTGATGTTATTATTGATTTTGGCAGCTTAACACTTTGGGGCTTCTTCCTACGCATGCGTCTGATTGGGTTTCATCCTTACCTCCTGCTCAGGTTAATTTTTTCTTTTAACAATCAATTTTCAAATAGTCTTTCTTACATTTTCATTGAAGTACTATCAGTCTTCACTAATCAGAAGTATGATAACTGGAAGTATTTTACTGAGTGGACTCAATATAGCTAGTTGAAGATGTGGTTGTAATTAGATAATTATATAATTAGAATTGTATGTTCAGCATAGCTAAAAGAGTTGGCACTAAGTACTATACTATTTTGATATTTAAGTTCAAGCTTCAAATACACCTTGGCGTCTAAAAGTTTCATTAGTCTCAGCATGCCTTTTAAGCAATTCATTAGTAATTATATGATTCTTGATGTGTATTCCCTATTCTTAGCTGTCAACAACGTGGAAATTCGTGCACTTTTTCCGAAGGTGCTCATCAGGTCTCGTGTAACACAGTTTCCGTTCATTTTTCAGGAGGTTGAGTATTCAGGTGGGGGCATTCCTTTTCTATGACGAGCTTTTTCAGTTGGATCAATCAATGGAGAGAGATAGATTGATGCTGTTTGTTTTTGCTTTCCGTCAATACGGCTGAGTCATTATTTTATTCTGTACTAGCTAAGTACTCACCATGAATTGTTTTGATTTCACCAACTGGTTTTGTGGTGTGGCAGTAAGAAACAAGTATCTTGTAGTTTATAGATGACACATTGTTGAATAGGTGTTTTTAATCAGCATGGTTATGTTAATTCTGTACTTGATTCATTGCCCACATCTCTCCTCTAGTAGGAAACTATAAGGAACTATCCTCAAATAATATTTTTATTGTTTATCGTAATTTTGACCCAGATAATATTTCGTTATAAACTGTTTTGAGAAACAGTAAAAGTTCCATTTATAGATAGACAATATTGGTCCTTTTGGATATGTATTTGTGTGTGTGAAATGAAATATATATATATATATTTGACCTTGTAAGAATAACTTTATCACCTGCGAAACATCGTTAAAAAATAAACAAACCCGAAAAAAAAAGACCCGAACGACACGAGGTCCAAACAACTCAAGACAACCCTATGCAAAGGGAAGAAAGTTAAAGAGATTGGGTGTTACCCAACCGAGCAAACAGAGGGCCCTTGGCAAGCCATCCCCCAATTTGTACCACCACACCTAAACCCAAATCGAAACTATCCCTACACCCAAGAACAAAATTTAGAAACCTAAACGACATCAACCCC
>JAYMTH010001998.1:0-13459 GCA_036897465.1 Pelargonium australe | reverse complement strand
TTTTTTTTTAAACAACAGAACAACATACTCAACGTAATAATATTTCTCACCCTCCAAAAGAAACGTCAACCTAAACCTCACCTCACATATTTCATCCCATACCGTCAACAAGGAGGCTCGAACACGAGAACTCAGAGGGAATGCAAAGTGTTTTAACCGTTTGACCCAACATGTCTTGATGCACTTATTTCTCTTGAGATCTCAGGTTCGAGCATTAGTTATTATGCTTGCTTATAAAATAAAAATAAAAATCATGTGTTGCCTAGAACATATGTTTTGTATGGTCCATTTTCAAGCAAATAACTGTAACATAAAATGATGGTCACTGAACTTTGGGTCGATATGAGTAAAAGAAACAAATATGTTTGTGACACTATACAATGAAAGCCATGCACAAGATCCAATTACACCACCTAGTTCAACTGGTACTTCATGTTCCATGCCTACTGAGCTTCTTCGGCATTTTGTTTTTTCATTTGATTGTGTCCCCAAAAGTCATATGTATCGATTTCACTAAAACGATGACCACATCCTATGTTGTCAACTCAATAAACTCATTGCCAAGAAGAGTTTGAAGATTAGCATCACGGTCACTCATTCCGGATTGAATGGTATTTATCCCAAAGCGTTGGGGATTTTGATATTTCACTCATGAGATTCTTGAATTTATGGCTGCAATCTCCTCCGCTGTGACCCCAAAAAAAAAAAAAAAAGCAATTAGGCACCACAAGTTAATTGGTAGATATGCACATAGATGATGGTTCCCTTAGAGTTCGGGTTGAAATGTCCAACCCGAAGGATAGGCGAGGTCTGTTCAGGGTGTGGGTCGAATGAAGTTGACCAACCCGACCAAAAAATTAACAGAGTCCATTATATGCTACAAGAGACCGCACAAACGTGGGTTGGAATGTGTCATAGTCACTTTAATTTAAAACTCAAATCATATGAAGTAAACACACCTTATTCGGTTCAGGGATGCAATTGCTCGAAGCGCACTACGAATCATGTCCTCATTACGGTCCACCTCCTGCTTGACAGCATCTTGCTTAGGCTTAAAATTGATAGTCTTCTGGAGAGGATCCACTAGGGAGTCCAACACTGAAAAACCGATACCTCAAATGAGAACTAAAATCCATAGCTTCTGATTGACATGAAAGTTCAATCAAAATATAAACTGACCTGCTAGCACAGCAGACGGGCACTTATCCGCAAGTTTTGAGAGAATAAGATGGCATGGCATTTTCACGTCATAATGATCTAGAAGAATCAAAACTCAGAAGTAAGCAAAAAATGATAAACACCAAGTTTAAATTTCATTCTTTGCACAAGTATCACTAAATATTACAAAATTTGCTCCCTGGTCGTGACAATCATGTGGTAAATTTGAGGCAAAAATTTCCATAATTTATTATGTAAAATGCTAACCAAGATAACCACAGGGAGGTGTCAAGTTTCATATTCAGGAATCAGGAGTTCTTGAAAAACAATTACTCTGGTCAAGAATCCTTATGTTATCAACATTCTATATGCAAAGTGTACTGCTAACAAAATGCTACAGATATGTTTTAGGATTAACTGCTAAGTTGGTGCCTTAATTATTCGTTACCGATCATTTAGTCTCTGAATTAATTTTAAGTCAATATGGTCCCTCGATTCTTTGAAAAGCGACCAAAATGGTCCCCAGCTTGAACTTCTGTTAAATTCTCTGTTAGTTACACTGACATGGAATAAAAAATAATAAAAATATTAAACTACTTACCTAGACAGAGCTGACATAATTATACATTTGAACGCCGCACTTTTTATATAATTGAGGGACCATATTGACATAAAATTAATTCAGGGACCAAAAAGGTATTATCCTTATAATTAATTGGGGTCCTGTTTGGTAGTTAATCTTATGTTTTACTCAACAACATTACTATACCAACAGAACCAGATCCTAGATGGGAAAAAATAATCAGAATGAAATTTGAATCAGACTCACCATCTAGACCAGATTTAAGGTAAGGAACAATGAATGATGAAGGATTCACTTGATCAAGACAACTGTCGAGAAGGGTATCTACACATTCAAAAGCTGCTTTCCTGAGCTCAAGCCCATCGTCCACAACATGCTTGAAAGGACCGAGATCCACTGTTCTTATCAACTCTTTCTGCATCAATAATTGCAAACAAGATTAGACTTAAAAGACCATTGGTATTATAGTAAGAAGGATATTATTAAAACACAAATAAAAAATTCCCAAATTTGAAATCTATAATCTATCCCCACCAATGGGAAGACGGTAGAACATAACAAGACACCGAATAAAATACAATTGTAAAAGCCCATATATTATCTTAGATTAGCTCATTACTCTGAAAATTCTTACTTTAGTTTACGACTAATCCTTTGATTTCCACAAAAAGGCCAAGGAACAAGAACATAAGCATATCTATATTATCAATACCACAAGTTCAAATTGCCATAACGACCTATCACAAGAAAACTTGCAGAGACACACTGAAATGAATAATTTAGCCCACCAAATGAAAGACGGCAGAACTTAACAATGAAACCTCATATACAATCTTAGGTTAGCTCATTACTCTCCAACTTCTTCACTATACAACTGATACTTTGATTTCCCAAAATGGAACAGAGAAGAACATAAGCAAGTCTATATTATCAACAAATACGACACATATTATAATTTTACAGATACGACACATATTATACTATTTTAACATGCACACTTGCACAGTAAGCATATAGAATTCATAATAGTTATATAAAAGATGGGAAATGTTAAAAATCTGAAGCTACCTTAACAATTGTCTGGTCATATAGAAGCGGCAATAGTTCTGGAAGGAGTCCCTTGATGAGGTTAGGTTTATTATGAGCAGCTGTACTCAAGGCCAACACAGCAGCCCGCCTAACATGCTGCATCATACCCATTACAAAATAATGAGCACAAGACCCACCACTGACACGTATGCAGTGCTAAAATCAAAATATTCTTATTTTTAAAATCATGTGAATGGATACTGAGACTCACTCGATCTTGATCCTTAATAAGCATCAGAAACGATGAGATCTCAGGGTATATGATCTCATCTATCTTCTCTGGTCGCTCTACTAAGGAATATTTCACGGCAATGACAACTGTTGCTCTAGTGAAAGCAGCTGGACTGGTTGTTCGCACCTAGAGTAAAACAAAACATTGAAGCAAAGCCCATCAATGACAGATGCTATGACTAAAGAAATAGTAGAAGATCATGGGATTCTACGGGGAAGATACCTTAAGGGCAGGTACAAGTTTCGCAGGTTCAATGAGTGCAATTTTGCCCAGACATTCAGCTACTACATTGCGAACACCCTCTTCTTCGCTTTCGCAGTGGTTAAAGAGCAACTTAAGTATTTTCTCAACACTAGAATCCTGAAACTCTGCTTTATCCACAGATTGTCTAACTATTACCTGCAAAATATAATTTGAAATAGATAAGACAAGGAAAATTTATTTTTAGCATTCATCTCTGCTAAAAGGGGACTCACAGATCACGAAACCCCACCTCCTTCAATGAATGAAGCAACAGATATTGTTTCTTCTGCTGATTGTCAATCTGGTCCAAGATAAAAGGTAAATATTTGGATAAATTACCAACAGCAATATTGCCAAGAGCATAGGAAGCAGCAGACTTGATCTCTTCAAAAGGCGACTGAAAGGACTCAATAACAATATTCTCAATAAGGGCATGAGAGCTTAGATCTTTCCTTCTTCCAATCTCACCCAGACATAGCAACGCAAGGTGCTGCTTAGCCTAAAAAATGATAATGAAATAAGTAATACATAAAGTAAAATTATAACCGAAGTGGAAAGAACTCACATTAATGGGGGAAGATTGGATCACTAAACAAACCACTCATATAACAATTTATTAAGTAATAAGAACTTGTAATATTGGTTAAGTTTAGAGAGCCCGGTCAAACAGTGGCAAACAAAAGGGGAAGAGGTGGTTCGTAATTAACCTAAAACAAACTACCTTCTGTTTTAATTTTAAAAAATAAAACTCTGAAACAAAAACCAGAATTCATGAGGTATGAAAATGAATGAAAACAATGAACCTGCAACTTCATAATTGAAACAACTTTAAAGATTATTTTGCACAATAATAATAATAATCAATAGCTTACTGAGTTAGTACTACTGTCATCTTTAAGGATGTCAGTAAGCATGCTCACTGTAGATGAACATTTTGAATCTCCAGCAGCAAGGCAGAGAACAGCAACACATTGAGCTATTGAATGCAAAGCCTGTTTTGCAACCCCGCCTGACTGTGGGGATGGTTTAGCACAGGAAAGAAGAGAATCCAGCAAAGCATCAAAACTTGTGTTTGAAGTATAGACTAGGGCAGCAAAAAAGTTTTGTAGGCCCTGCAAATAAGAGAGAAGGTTTATAAGTGTATGAAGTAAGTAAATCAGGACACATAATCCAAGTAGTGTATGGTATAAATACCAAAAGGGCTTGCCCCTGCAGCAATGAACTTTTTACTAATGTCAGTGCTTGAGGAAGAACTTTATGCCTAACAGCCAAACCAACTTTAGGGTTAGACCTCCTGTCAGCCATCAAGGTGCAGCAGAGTTCCAGTGCAAGAGCTGTCATGTGCAAGTCCGAATCACTGACACAAGCAATAGATTAGCAATATGGTTATGGTCCATATAAATAAAGCAAAATGTCTACATAGAATCATAGCAAAAATAAACATTAAATGGGCAACAAGACAAGACACCTTATTAAGGCAGACAGTTCCACAATGATAACCTCATAAGCAGATGAACCAATTTTATCTCCATAAGCAACAATAAGAGAATTTAGCGTCCCCAATGTTGCCTGTCTCAATGCTCGATTGGCCTATATTCCAGCACAAGGAAACCAGTTTAAATATAAAAGTACTACAGTTGCAAAATTTAGGAAAGACTTTACAAGTTTTGAATAGCTGTAAGGGATTATTTAGCCAGCAGTGAACATAAAAACCTTCAAAAAAATCATACCTTCCGCAAGAATGCAGTTAACTCTGTGATAACATGCTCCAGCACACAGGAAAGATCTATCCGAAGAGGAGAAGCAGCAATGACAGCAAACGCCTGGACACAGAACTCTACTGTCAAACTTACCAAATACATATGCACGGATAGATATAACAAATTTAACATAACAGATCAAATTATTGACATAGAAATTAAGTAAACCCTGGCCAATAGGATGTTTAATCCTGTAGTAGTGCAAAGATCAGCTAGTAAATATTAGTTTGAGATAACTATCAGTTCAACTACCAATGTTTACATTATGAATTTTTAACGAACTAGTTAGGATAGCCTATTACAATCATAGCCACATGAAAATACAGGCCATAAGTGAACTAGAGCCTCATCACCAGTTCTACAATAATATTATTTCATAAAATGAGTACAGTAAACCAAAAGGACTTGTCATCCAGATAGGGTGAACAACTCCCGACACCACAAGTATTGTTGATATCATTGCAGATTTAAGCCTTCTATAATGACACCAGTAATCATCACATGAAGAGTGGAGATAAATTAACAAATACACATAATATTGATAGTCTTCAATCTAGTGACAGAAAATGATAATCTTGCCAGTTTCCAATAATATTTGAGTTTTCAATATTGGAGATCTTGTACAAATACTGGCAATATAGCTTCCCTTTTCAAGCCTTTAACAATCTTAATGAGCATCGAGACAAGCACCATTGATCTATACACTAAAGGGACAATACAATAGACTAACCTTCACAGCTGTAAGGCGTGTTATCTCATTTCCCATCCTGTCAACAAGCACAGGAAGACACGAAGGTAACTCTGCTCCGAGGTTATCACCAAACGTAGAGACAACAAGACCCATACAAGAAATGGCACACTCCTTGACTTCCTGATCTTGATCTTGATTTGTCAGGCGAGACATTATGGCATTATATATTGGACGAACATATGGTTTAAAGTCAAAACCAAAACCCTACAAAAATGCATTTAATTAATTAGAATATGGTCTAACAACATATCAAAATCAGAGAGAGGTGAATGCAATCTCACATCAATCTTTGGTCGCACAACACGAACAAGTTCCCCGCATACTCTTAAAGCCTCGGCAGTGACTTTGTAATAACGCTCACCAACAGCAGATAAAACAGGACTTGAAAGAGCCTAATATAAAATATAAAAGGATGAATATGCTTCCAACCAAAGCAATAAATTTGGGATTAAAAAATTATATGAAACACAGTAATGATTTAATAGAGTTTGGAAATGAACAAGAAAAATCTGTAGAAGACACAAGTGAAACCCATATTTAGACAGATGTGTGGAACAAAATATAAAATAATAACCCAATCAACAACAAATAAATGAACTTATTACACCTTTGGTTTGCTCCATAATTAAAACTGTAAACAATTTCGTAAATGGCAACTTTCTAATTATAAATTAAACACAGCTGAACATTTGCAGGTAGGAGATGGTAATTGAACCTACACCTAAATGGCTCCCTCACAAAGCTATTAAACCAGAGGGTCCTTGCTCAAAGTTTAAAATCAAAGCAACAGTTAAATTACCATTTATCAAGGACCCGACCAGAGTATGGAAAACACCGATATATATCTGTTCCACATGATTAAAAAAATCTGCCATATGCTAGTAAAGAGTAGTTACAACACCATGTTACATTTCCTTCATATAGTAACCTTCTCATTCTACTTTCTTTTTCTGAAACCCTTTCTCTAAGCCAACACCCATACGTGGTAATAGTATTCAAATGTGAATTCTGCTTGATAATGTGAATAAGTTAAAAATCCAGTCAGTGACGAGTACTCGAAGTGATCAGGGACACTAAACCAATGGACAGAATACATATACATCCACAAAATGCTAGACAACACAAAATCATTGAATTCTCAGATATGAAGAGCGGAATAACATGAGAAATTTTGCCTAAATGAATATTGCATTACTTCGTAATAATATAATATTCATAGAGTGAAGTGATACCTGGATGTAAGGATGGAATACAGAAGGTGAATGTGATGACAACACCAATCTAGTAAATATAAGAGCTTCAATTTTCAAATTTGATGTGGAGGATTTGTCCTGGATATGAAAGTAATGAACAAAATTTAATCATTAATAAACCAATCATCATGGACAAATTAAACATGCTAATTGTGCACTTCATACTGCACAAGATTTACTTACACTTAATGCCTTTTCGATTCCTGGAATAAGTGATCCTATGTGATCTGCAAGGCAGTCAGGCAAGACAACAACAAGTTCTTTCAGAACAGAAAACGCACCAACCTGCAAACAAATACAGACTAAATATCATGTTGATTCCAGATTCATGATCCAGAATAATATTACTGTAGAAGTTATTCCTACCTTTGTCTTTACAGATTTCTCACGCAACTGCCTATTTAGAGATTTAACAACCTTTGGCACTTCCTGCTTCAATAGCCATCTAGGACTGCAGATGTCAAAAAATAGCAATCCCATTTATAATGGAAGTACAAGATATTGAATCAAGCATTGCTTTTGCATATTGGTAGTTTATTATTCAACAAAAAAAGAAAGGATCTTGCAAGATAAAAAAAATAAAAAAAATAAAAGAACTGGTGGAGATTTACACGAACATTTTGATGTTCATACACAATCAAAAAACTGAGATAGCACGAGAAAAATAAAACATTTTGCCACTACAGTGGAGAGAGACTGATTTCATAACCAATCTGCCCCTTAATGGGGATGAAATAAGAAATGAAAAATACAAATTAGTCAACAGAAGCTCTTACAACCTCTAAACTGAAAGAAAGCATAGAAATCCAGTGAGAATAAGTTAGAACCTTGGGAAACCCATTTAGAGATGATCATCAGAGCCCTTAGTTGGAATTTGGAACATAAAACAGCACAAGTAGTAAGTATTTTATGGAACTTGAAGAAAACCATATTCAGATTGGGTGTTGTGGATAACTAATTGACTATTATCTGCCAACACTAGGAAAAAGGTATGTATCAGATTCTCTAAATTCTACATTTCAAATGCATGAATAAAGCAAGAAAAATTACAAATTATTTGCAATTAAATTGCCCCAGTTATTTTTTTGAAGTATGTCAGAAAATATTGAAGAGCATAATTATATGTTCTGCATTAAAAGAATATTATGAAGAATAGATAAAGATAGTAATATTATTATGTTTGTACCCACATAAAATTTTCTTATATTGAGATATTCTTGCATACAGAACAGTGTATACTAATAAATTAAATCAACTTGCCTCAATTCATCTGCATCATTCTGCCCCTTCGTAACATTCCCAGTTTGACGTAATAGCTCAATGAATGTGTTGAATACATCCATCTGCATCATAGCTAAGTTAGACGAACAACCAAGTAACAACATAAAATATACATAAAAAACAATAGAAATTAATTAGGCTCACCTTGACATTTTCTTCCCTTTCTTTAAACCTATCAATTAACTTGGGACAAGCCTGAACAATAATGAACTACATTATTAATAAGTTGTGTGATTACAAATAGACCTACTATATATACATGTCCATTCAGTTCAGAGCATAAGACAATTCCACATCCAAAACAGCAATCCTCAATTCAGCAAAATCCAGCTAATCATTTCCAAGTATATGTCTATTTGAGACAAAAACAAAAATGAGTAAATAAACACAAACTTCATAGGGATTCAGCATGCACACCTTGGAAACATATCTGACCAGTTAAAGAAATAAGTTGCTATCACAAAGAATAAATAAATACATGGATGGTTGCATAATTTACCTCCTCATACAACTTCGAGAGCATCTCAGGACGAGAGACAATTAAAGCTGCTAGGCATTTAGCTGCTGCTCTTCGAACTTTCCAGCTGACATCTTCATCATCTGTGTACTCATTCGCACTTTCACTGTAAAATAGGTAAGATATAGAACAAAAATTTAACACAGATAAATGAGTACAATATCTGCTGACAGACAGACAAATGATAACATACTCTTCCTCTTCCTCCTCCTGATTTTCCTCATCTGTATCTTCCTCCATGTTATCGGTGAAGTTAGGATCATAACTAAGATATTCCAAGGTAAGATGCAGAATTTGATCACAATATGGAAATATATCCCTGGGACACCTTAGAAGAAAACTTTCCAATGCCTGCAATTGTAACAAGCGTGGACAAGGAAAGTAAAAACAAACACCAGAATATTATAAAGTACAAAATGAGGACTGACAAAATCTTTCACCATATAAGAACCTATAGAATACCTGCAAACTATACTCTCGAAGTTCCTCGTCATTCTCTGAGGCAGACGTGCAGTACTTAATAAGGACTGGAACAGTGTCTGCAAGATGAGATCCAAAACGATACCCAACAGCACGACTGACATGACAGATAATCAATGGTTAGAAACGTTAGCATAAATTCTATCGAAACCCAATATAACACCCTAGACATTCAGGCAACTACAGAATTGTAATGCTTGCAATATGACCAAGTGCACTAGTTTCACAACATTCTACCAGTTTTGTAAGGAACAGACAACTAAAGAGGATCCAAGAAAATATATCTTCAGTGACATAAACACTTAAATATATTAGGATGGGAATTGGCATTTACAAGTCTATCAACTACCGTCTTATTCATAAAATAAATAAATAAAGAATAAACTTGTGCATCAATAGAAAAAGATATATACTATTAAGTACCTTAAAGCACCAATCATTTGAATGTTTGTTCTGGTCATGTCAGGTTTTGTGCCCTTACTTCTCAAGTTCTGAACAACCTGAACAGTCGCCTTAGCTAACAAATCATCTGACAGGCTTGAAGCAAGAGATGCTGCACACACAACAACAACAACAAAAAAAACAGCACATTGTCAAGTCACAAAACCAGTTTCATTTTTGCCCATCTAATACTAGATTAACTAAAGCCAACTAGATTGACCCAAATTGTAACAAAGCAAATGACAAGAACCGGTTGAAATTTTGGCCATAGAGATTGTTAGGACAATCTTACTTGTATCATGTCAAAAGCCATGGCAGACTGCCATCAGATTGATAAAATGGATGTCAATGTAAACCATTAGCATAATTTAGATAAATCTTACCAATACATGCAACAGTTTTCTTCCTAACACTGGCCTGATTGGAGCTCAGCTGGGACAATAGTGCACCCAATAAATGCTCGTGGTCTGTTGCCATTAGATTCCCAAACTTATGTAGGACATCGCATAAAATATCAAGACATTCACATTTTATCTCGGTGCTCATTCCCTGGAGGAAAGGTTTAGGAACAAGAAAGCAAAACTTAATCATCATAATAGATTAATGATTTGAAAAAGCGAAACTATAAAGTCAATGAACCACGCTTGATCATCTTGTGCAATGTGCCCTTTTTTGTTGATAAATTATGGATGAAATACTATATGACATTACTCACTTAAAAGTTAAAACATGTAGAATTAACAGAGTTAAAAAAAAAAAAGGATGACTCGTGACTGGATTACAATGTCAGTTATAAGTTACTTATAAGTTACAACTCAATGGTTCTTTATTTGTGTTGAGTACTTCCAATTGCATCTGAACTATGGCTAATAACAGCTTCCAAGTGTTTTAATTTGTTCCCAAGCCTTCTTCATTGCAAAGTTTACAGCTCCTTTCTCTGTATCCTTACCAAAACTTTGAAGCACAAATAATGAGCATTTATATTTAAGAATATAAACTCCTGCGTCACATCCAAGGGTGATTTTTGACAGAGTGAAAACAAACATTTTTCTTTGGATACTTTTATCAAATTCAAAATGTTGGTCATGAGTCCTGGTCGATGGATCAATCTTAACTTTTCATAAATAATCATGTATAGGGATATGTGCAGTGCTTACGTGTAACTGAACACTCCACTTTAATAAAGTAGAATTCACTAACACTCTCGCACTACTTTTCTAGTGCACTTCCATATGGTTATAGTAATAGAAAAAAAATTATCAACTCACCGAACCAGTGATTCCTTTTATTAACTGTGGAGAGAGAGAAAGCAGAATAGACTGAGCAAGGGATGTAGTGGTCACTTCAGAAACTATTGTTTTCAAAGCTATGCTCGCAATGTCGCGATGTTGGTCCTTCCCATTTAGCAACTTATCCGAGAGTTGTTTAGTCATTTCCACAACTTGTACCTCACTGATCTTCTTCACCAATGGAGCAAGACTGCAATAAGATATTTAAAACAATAGATGAAAATGATCTTTAACAACAGAAGATGTTTCCTTTATCCCCTTTTCCTTTATCTAGCACTAACATAAACACTGAAAGACTGATACTCAAACCACAATTCATGTCCCACATGCTTGCATGTTGAGAATATTTGATTATACAGTTCTGGAATACAGAATTTTACATGCTTCAAATGATATGTTCCATTCAACTATGCCACACTAGAGTTAGATGAGAGACGAAACAAATTTTAACAGCATGGCAGTCTCCTCATCGGATTCCTATTATATTTAAATCCTGTCGAAACTTCTTCTAAGAAGTTGCTTTTAATTGACGTACAAGTCTATTTGCAGGTGATTATGTATTTAACATATGAAGTATGAAAGAGTATGTTACGTCTAGTGTACTAAACCCCAAGCTATTCAAATAATTAACCTAGCAGGCAAGCACTATTACCTGATTAACTGTTAAAATAAGCATTTACAGACAACAGACTGCAAAATGAGGTTTATGTGTGCTCAAACTGCACAGAAAATATTGTCCTTTCAGTTGGGCATAAAGATGATCGGACTGCATCTTTCTTTTAAAGAAATATTGTACAAATACAATTCTTCCTGCATGTACACACAAATTCAAGCTTGAACCATCCATCGCAAGAAACATAAGTCTATAAGGATTAAAGTAATACATGTCTGGCAAGATTTTGTTTGTAGGTGAGTGTGTAGAGATCTCCCTAAAGCGCTTAGACAATAGAGTTCTAGCACATTAACCCCTAGAAAGATATTATCCATAGTAACAGTAATGAAAACCACAAAAGTGCAAACTAAGCAAACATGCCATGGACAACTGACAGAACATGCTTCTCTGGTCATGTAAACATTAAGATAGCATTACCATTTAACAGCCAATCCAGAAACATCGCCCGCTGCATCGTCAAGCTGCTGCAAAACAATTTTCGACAATTTCATCTCTAGGTCTGTGTCAGCTTTAAACCCCTCTTTGTTCAACTCATTTAGCAAATCAGAAGTTGCCATGTATCTATAATCTTTATCTTTACCCGTCATCTACCAGCAACAACAACAACAAAAAATCGTACAAGTTAAAACATAATAGCTAATATGTACATTAATTAGCTTTATTTGTTCACAAAATATCTCCAGTTCTATCCAGAAACATATTATGAGAGCATACCTTCTCCAGTATACTGGTCATAGCTAGATTCGCCATGTCGGCGAGACTCTATCAAAACTTCACCAAACTCTCCAAGGTTTAGACCTTCAAAAATGTCAGAACAAACAATTATATAAATAAATAAATAACAACCTATAAGCACGCAATTCCCAAACAATGACCCAACAAATTTAACACTTAAAGGGATATTTATAAACTTATATCTAAGCTGGAAACCCGACATTAGCAAAATCAGCTAGCAAAAAAAATGACCGAAATGTTAATACAGTGAACTGATTGGCAATGCAAGAGGCATCACAAGCAATGCTGATCATCAATGGATTGAAGCAATTGGCAATGCTTTTAAGCATCAGAGTGAACAAGACATCACGAACAAAACACATACAAGCACTATATATGCAATTTCAGTCACAATTAACAGACTAATAGAGCACGCGATAATCTAAACCCTTGAACCCTAACCTGGCGTTTCAAGTTCAAAAAAGCTAAGGAAATTGCCTAATTCGTAACTTTCAGCTACTTCGTCGATCGGAAATTGAGAAGCGTCAAATGTGAGTAAGATACCAAAATATGAACTCTACAGAGGCAGAGCAAGAGCAATTACAGTGAGTGCAATGTGATGAAGAAACTTACCGACTCCAAATCGCCGGCCGATCAACTGATCGGAAAATTTATGAGGAAGAATGAATCTGATGATACAGAAGAGATGCAAAAAATCACAGAAACCCTAGTGACTCTTCTTCTTCTTCTGTAATCGTCTACTGCGAAGTGTGAGTTTGTGAATGTGACCTAGGGCTGAGCAAAATGAAACCGGAACCGGTTGGACCGCTCAAAAGATCTGGAACCGGAATCAAAAATCAACCGCCCATGCAACCGTTGAATTTGGTCGGTCGAAATTTGGACCGTCCGCTCATTAGTGGTGTGATCAACGGTCCTTATTTTCTCAACCCGCTAAAAAACCCGCCCGTCCGCTCATATTTTAACTTAGATGGGCC
>JAYMTH010001997.1:0-13460 GCA_036897465.1 Pelargonium australe | reverse complement strand
CGGGTGGCAATTTTCTATACCGCCTTAAGCGGGACGGTGATGATTTTAACACTAACGGGCGGTTACCCGCCCGGTAACACCCCTAGACATAACCATAAGAGTCAAAGTCTGAATCGGAAAGAGGGAAGAAGAGCGAGGAGAAAGAACAATGAATCCAGCTATGTGGCACAAAGTAGCTGCTGTCTCTGGTACTCTTCTCTCTTTTTCATTCCTTTCCTTTACCATAATTTCTTATCTATGTTCTCAACCCTTTAATTTGTGATTGAAAATTGAATACAGGAGTTGCAGCTCTTGGGTTAGGCACATATGGTGCCCATGTCTTCAAACCCAAAAACCCAGCTTACAAAGAGGTCAATTTCTTTGTTTTTTGTCTATTTTAGTTTCAATTTGCATTCAAAAACTTTTTTTTTTTTTTGCCCTTTGGGTTTTAGAATTCTTAATATTGTTTGTAAATATTTGTGAATGCTGGTGAAGGTTTGGCAAACAGCATCTCTGTACCATTTGGTTCACACAGCTGCTTTGCTTGCTGCCCCCATCACCAAACACCCCAACCTGGTGAGTCCTCATTTCTCCTTTAATTTGGTCACTGTTTGGTTTGCATTTTGGAATTGCAATTTGAGGTAAATATGATCTTCAACATAAATTTATGTTTTTTGTTTGTTTGGTGTGCTCTTAATGCTGTTTTCATTACTGGGTGTGTTCTGCGTTTCAGTTTGGAGGGCTTTTGACTTCTGGGATCATTGCCTTCTCTGGGACGTAAGTGCCATTTTCTGTTATATGATCTACTGTTTGTTGAATTGCCCATTTTGATTGATTCTTCATTGGAAAAGGGAATTGCTTGAGATGAAATTGATGCCTTTTGTTTTCGTTTGTTGGCATTTTTGTATATTGAGTTTAAAGTGTTCTCTTGTTTTAACATGCATATGCATTCTAAACTAGTTGTATGGTTTAGTTATCCTTGTCATTGGTAATACACACTGAAAAAAAGGACTCACTTTCAATTTTGTTTAGTCCATCAAATATGTTCGATCACCCGCCTACTAGTTGATTAAAACATTCAAACCTGCACGAACCATTGTAATACTAAGACAACTCTGCTTTGAAAACTCAATGCAATGCAGTGTTTTAAAAAGCGCATTCAAGGCGGTATAGAGTCCGCCTCTGGAGCCCTGGCTTGAGGCTGAAGGTGAGGTGTGGGTCAACTAAGTGAGGCATACTTTAAAAATATATTTGTTTATAAAAAAAATTACAACTTTTAATGAAGAAACGTCGTCGCTATAAAAGAAGTAATAATAAATCAAATATCCTAGAAATAAGCTGTTTCATATAGATACTTCGACTACATAGTATATATTTTTTTAAGCTAAGCTTTTGTTTTGGGGGGGTCTTCAATGAAGATTCTTTATCTCTGTAATTACAATTTATGAGAAAAAATTGAATTAGCTCTTGTAAATTGTGACTTATGATAAAAAATCTTCATCGTATCTTAAGCCAAAGATTACTCATCCTAACAAAGTTTTAGCCTATTAAGTAAATAAAAATGAAATTTACTGAGGCACGTCTCATCTTCAGCCTCACGCCAGCCTACTCATCCTAACAAAGTTTTGAGTTTCAACCATGTGCCTAGGTGCTCCCGCATTTTCAGCTTTTTAAACAGTGACTCAATGGAGCTAAAACCAGCTTTAAATCAATTACTGATCTAAGTCCCAGTTTACTGAAGTTCAGCAGTTTTTGACCTCACCTTTTGAGTGTAAACTAAGTCAACCAATACAAATAGATCATTGGTGGAAAAGCCCCATGATAATGTCAGGTGCATAATGTTGAGGGTTCATCTTCTCCACCCTTTTCGTGATTGATTTGATTTAAGAGATATTTAGTTTCTCTGCAATATGTTTAATTTGTTTGATGCCATATATGCATTAGTGGTGGCCTTGAGTACTTAAATGCATAAGGTATATACCTTAAGTAGAAGTTGTGAAGGTTTTCTGTTTAGTTAAATCACCCTTTTGGATGTTAAGAAATGAGTACTACTAAGCTGATAAAATATTTTACTTCATTCCCTTTTTCTTGCTTTTCACATCTTCCTCTTCCTGTGTATTCATCATCTTATATTAACTGAAGAAGGATTTTGAACTAGAAAATAGACACAGCTCGGTTCCTCAGTTTTATTCTATCTTATCTGGAAAATAAAGGTCAACAAGCAACTGAAAAGGAAACTGTTTGTGTTCTTTTTTACATATAGCATCCACTTAATTTCCTCTCATATGTACTTACTTTGCAGTGGCTCAAGACAGTTAATTAAGGCTCATAGATTTTGTTCCGATGAATAATTTGTTATTTTCCAGTTTCATTGATCATAATACTAAATAAGCAACAGGTTAGGTGTTTGAAATTTGTAAACAGGGTTGTAATTTTACAATACATGCTTCCGGGGTACAAGCATGATTTTCTTACTCAGACTTAGGCATCAAACATGCCATGCCACTGTTATATCCACTAGGCTCTAATACCTTGTAGATGATCAATTAAACTAAAAGAGTAAGTTGATAGTTGAAAACCCAATTTTAATATATTCTTAACATATATTTATATGAACATGTTCCTGGAAATCATGAAGTTGCAACTTGCTTTCATGCATAGGGCTCTAAGCATGATCTTCAACTGAGAGGGGATCACCTTGGTTACATTAATCAGTGCACAATTTTTTCAGCTCAAATTAATGTACCATCAGAATTAAAAATCTGCATCTATCATCATTCATCACTCCTAATGATATGCTTTGTGTTAAGAAATGAAACCTAGAATAGTTATTCCAAATGGTTACAATTATTAATTCGAGAAATAACACATTTATGGTAAGTGTGACAAAGCTATCTTCAATCTTCTTCTTGGCAATGGTTTCTTCTAAAACTTGTCTTGCATTTCTTTGTATTGATTCAATATTCTCAAGGTTGAAAGTTTTCTGGAATTCTTAGGTGCTATACTGTGGCCTTGCTTGAAGATAGAAAGTACTCTACCTTAGCTCCATTTGGTGGCTTTGCATTTATTGCTGCTTGGGGCAGCTTGCTTTTCTAAGAATATAAACCTTTCTTCAGTTGACTCCTTGCATTCAAGCGTGGTGTTGGATTGCTGAACTTGGCTACTGGACAGTAGCTAAAGCATTTCTTGTCAAGTATCTGTTCCTGTTTATCTTCTTGTCGATGGCTGATCATGTAAACCATAGTCTATTAATTAACTTAGCAACTCAAGTCTCATTTGATCCTCTATGTACATAACCTCATAAATATTAGAGATGATCATTTACAGCTTTAGATTATATTGCTATGAATATCTCAGTCCTTAATTGAAGAAATAAAGAACATATTTTTTTGTTCACTATTGATGTTCCAACATGAGATGATAGTAATGTTTGATTCTCGAGTATTCTGGAACAATTGGTTTGGTTTATTTAGACATTGTCGAGGTTCTTTTAGGCAATCAAATGGGAAGAACTGTGCGGAGTTTGTAATTGTTGCTTCAGGTATGATGACTATAAACAGTTTGCAATCTTCGGGTTAATTTGTAAGATAAAAAACATGTTTGGATTTACTATTGCTGATAATGCATTTCTTCATCTTAACTGTCAATATTGTTTCGTGTTGCAATTGCTGCTGTTAGTACTGAAGATTGTCATCTATGTATGCCAGGAGAGTGATTTCAAGTTTGCATGTGCTCCAGGGAAGCTTGACGAAGGAGAAAGTAGCAATTGCTGGAGCTTCAACTATCTGTTGTAAGTAATTTGTCATTTTTATGCCATCTAAACTGGAAGCATACATAACATATGTATGGAGAGAGACTCTTGAAAATTGTGATTTTAACTTATATTTCCAATATCTCATAACCAGATAATTCTATGCTTGCACCATGATTATATTATTTTTCGTGATATGATTTTACATGTATGAGAAATTTGATTTAAAAATGAAGTATAGCAATTAGATGATAAGACATGAATAGAACTAATTGGATCCATAGTAAACATGATGGGATCACACGTACATTTTGATTTATCCCATTGAGAGAAGTTGCTCAAGCTGTAGTAAATAGGATGAATTATTAGGCAAGAAACTCATAGCGGCAAGAATCGTGACCTGCACATGGGAGAAAAGAAAAGGTGTTAACTAACAGCAAAAGAGAAGAGTGAATGGTTTATTTAGGAAATCCTTGCAAGATTATGTCCAACACGCAGTACTAGTAATAGTACTGCTCTGCCGGTGGCCTGGTTCTGGCAATGGCATTCAGATCCATTGTATATGTCTATGAATTATCAGATTTCAATTGCCAGCTAATAATACACAATATGTCTACAAAACCTCCATGCATGGGCATATGTCATAGATATCCAGATCTAACATGGCCTATACACTTGGTTTGCACATGGATTTTGCCCCTTTCTTGGATCCACACCATGTGATAATCTTTATATTTTTTGCATGTCATAATCAATATATGACCAAAAATAATACACACACATATATGATATATCAACAAACATTAGTTATATTCAATTACAACTAATGTTTATTCTTAATTTTTGCAAACACTTGCAAAAGAGGATGCATGCTTATATTAGTCATTTTGAATTTGAAGGAGTAGTTTTTATATTAAAATAAGCATCTTATTCTTCTTTTTCTATGTAATATGGTAATTTTACTTGTACATTAGTCTAACAAATACAAACGACTGCATATTAGACTTTCATTTATCATCTCGCATCAATGTTGCAAATATTTTTCTTTTGCGCATGTGCCACTACTGCATGCACATACTTTTACACATGGACCGAATATCACTAAGGGGAGGTTATTAAATTTCAAATAGGTAACATGCCTCAGTTCAATATCTACTCCGATACCATATTGAGTTGTAATATGTTGTATATTGAATTTTAACGTTAGGGTTACATCACAGAGTTTGAACTGTGATACTAGAATGTTGTGTTGGTGTTGCAGCAATATGAAAGCATAGAAAGATATGAGTTGAGCTTACTTGGATCAAGCTCTGTAGTAACGGCAGCACCATTGAAGTAGCAAGACCCAGCAGTGTGGTTATGCTTCTGGAAGTAGCTGTTGAAGGCATAGGAAGCATGGTCTCTCACTGTGTTTGGGAGGTAACAACTCTGGTTCTCTTGAATATTGCTACAATCTGCACCTCCTTCACCGCACGCCCAATCCATGGTTGCTTGCAACACATCATCTGGGGTCTGCTCATCAGCTATGCACCATTGCTCTTGCTCTTTTTCATATTGCCCATCTTCATCATCATCATCATCATCACCAATCAATATTATTGCATCATCAATCAATCTTTAATGTGACAAAATTAACAAGTATTTAGTAGCTTTACCTGATTTTTGTGGAAATATTATTGACAACAGGAACAGAGCAAGCAGGATCCTTGGAAGAACAGAAGACATATTTTGGGAGAGAGAGATGGGATAATCTCAATGGCAGGATATGAGCTACCCAATTGGTCTCTTTGATGGCCATAAGCAGTTGGATCTATATATACTTGTTTTATATAAATAAATATATTATTTTGGAACATTTAAAATAAATCAAGTAAAAACTCTGAACATGATAACTTTCTGTTCTCAAATCTCATGTTACAACAAATATAATATATTTCATGCAAGTGGATGTGTAGATTTTCCATGCAACAGCCAACAAGGGTCCAAGGGATTCCAGAGAGAATAAAAAAATCCAAAACCCAAATGCAACAGTAATAAATCTTTCTATATACAGTAATAATCACCAGCTCAGCCCAAACAAAACTAGAATAAATCCCCTGAAATTAGCATTTTATTGATCCATAAGTTCACAATTCATTACACATAAGCTGCAGCAAGTAGCACTGTATAGTTTCATCCACAAACTAGCAACCAAGATGGCAAAACCTCGAACACAAAAAATTAGAGCAAACTACCTGAAAATGAGCCTTACTAAAACTAACAAATTTTGAGTCCAATTTGATTCTCCACACCCTCTCATATTTGCATACTACATTTCAAGCTCATATCCAAAGAAAATGGTTAAGGTGAATCATAATTCCCTCAGAATTGTCCAGCATTACAACATTTCACTGACACCTACTACTTACAACAATGACATTTGCACTATATACTATGAATATTTTAAGAAGAAAAATGAATAGAGGGATCTTAATTACAGTTGTACAAGAGGAGGAATATACAGCAGAAGCCAGTTAATCTTGTTGCCCTTGACGAGTTAATGGCAATGGCATCAAGATGACGACAACAAATTGGGCACGGGCAATTGGTCGCTCCCCCACGACAGAATCACATATGCGAACCCATTAGTCATAGTCTCATAGATACACACTCAGAATCCCTGTAAATGAATAAGCAATCCATTAAAGCACATGATACTGAATTCACTACTCATAATAGAGACTTAACCGGACATGCTCTTGATGCATATCTCAAACAAAATCCATTTCTACCACTAATTCACTTAAAGGTAGATAAAAGAGAGAATGTTGAGAACAATATTTCAGGACAGAGACTTCACAGACTAGATCTAGATATGATGCAGAAATATATATCATGGGAGCACCATACTCAATGCTTAATCAACTAAAGTAATGATAAAAGGTTACCATTTAGAAACACGGGAATAATGTAGGTGTTGGGGTAGTGTAGCCGGCGCCACAGACCAGTGAGGTTTCTGGCTATCTACAAAAAAAAAAAAAAACACGTTGGGAGTCGTCAATCTGAACATAATACAGACCAACCACCCGGAAGGACCAACAATTACCATGTCAGTTCCAGCATATCAACCAGACACAAAGAAACGTGCCACTGCAGAATAAAGTTGTTCCTCCTCGAATGGCTTTGACACATACTCATCCATCCCACACTTCATGCATAGTTCATTAGTGGCCTGAATCACATCAGCCGTCATAGCTAGTATTGGTGTGTGCCAATAAGACACATTCCTAAACATCTCTGTTGATAATTCCCCAGATGCAATTTTCATGTTTATCTCTCTCTCTACACAGCGGACTTGCCTCGTTGCCTCAAAACTGCAAAATGGTAGAGAAACAAAATTATGTAACCCACACTTCTAGGAAAATATTGTTCAACAAGAAACCTGTTACTGAGCAGTGTATTATTTTAAGAATTCATAATCTATTGGTTTCTCTTCTTTTCGTTTTGTTTCTTTCTCTTGTTTTGGTTTTGATAGAAACTCCAGCATATTTTAAGAATTTAACTTTTGCAATTGAGGATGATGTGGCCCAATAAGAGAGCAAGGGTCCAAGAGAGTGTCCAAGAAAGTGTGGCAAGAATTGCTGATCATGTAAGCGTGAAGCAGGAACCATGAACTTGGAACACCATTTATACATCCTTACAAGTCATAGCGTCACGCCAAAGGAAGGAAACCTCGTCACATTCATTAAAAAATAAACCAAAAAAACAAAAAACAGAAAATGAGCAGGATAGCATACCCATCCATTTCTGGCATTTGGAGATCCATGAAGCAAGCATCGAAATCATGGGGTGGCTTAAGCAATGCTAAAGCAGCCTTGCCGCTTTCCACACAGGTAACAATTGCTCCATATTTCTTCAGAGCACCTTCCGCCACTCTTCTGTTAACCACATTATCATCCACCACCAAAATTCGCTTTCCTCGAAGTACACTCCCTAGAGTAGATGGTTTTTTCCTAATTGCTTGCCTCTTCTTACCAAATGTATCCTGGAAGCAGGAGATTATGACAATCAGCCGAAGAGGTTTCGTCATCACATTATTGACTAAACCACATGACTTGAGCTCATTGCATTCAGTGGGGCTAATAGAGGTAGCCAATAGAAAAATCTTAGGAAGGTTTACTTCAACTTCAGTTCTACTATTCCGCGAATGTTCTTTCAGTGCATGATGGAAGGCAAGACCAGCTTCCTTATCCCAAACATCTTTGTCGATGAGTACCATGGCCAGATCCACCAACTCACTGTATTTCAGAACAATTAACAGCGCTCAAAAAATTAGATAACAAATTGTACAGTTACAAAAGTAGTAAATATAAACAAATTCTAATAATATTGTCATCTTTTTTGGATAAGAACATTTTTTCTGTCAACAATCACTAACAAACGATGAATGGAGATGCTCACAAAAGGTTCAGAGCTTCAGATAATTTGCAAGTACTGTTCATATTCTCCCCAAATGGTGTGAAAACAGTCCAGTTTTAAAATTCAAGTTAAGCACTACATCTGCCAAACAAAGTTCAAGGATTTTTTAACGGTGCATATGGTAAAGATAACCATCATTTGAACATTTCGTCAACAAAAAGATGAATTTGTAGACAGGTAAGTTCTTTTATGACATGCTTTCACATTTTGATGCACAAATACCAGAGGTTGCACGACTCATAATGAATTTTTTTTCAATGTGAAGTCCAATGTTCAGCTGCTAGGGAAAATGGAAGTACCTTGTGCTGCAAGGGCTGCATATATAAGAACTCGCAGAATTGAGGCTTGAAACTACAGTCACAGATATCCCCAATCTCTGAAGATGATATCGTGTGACCTCAGCACGAATGCTTTTCTTGTCTATCACTAATGCCCTCATTCCTCGGAACTCTGAAGCAGCTGGATCATAATGCTGCCACTTCTTATCAAGAGAACTTGTCTCTCCTTTACGAAGGGCTCCAGTAAATGAGAACGTACTTCCAGTTCCAGTTTCACTCACAAAGCCAATCTCCCCACCCATGAGATCCACTAGACAGTTGCTAATGCTCAATCCTATTCCAGTCCCCCCATAGGTGCGTGAAGTGGAGCTATCAGCCTGCATAAAAGGAGTGAAGATGCGGTTTTGTGCATCTGGAGGAATGCCTACACCTGTATCCTCAACCGTCACTAGTAATTTAATCATGTCACATTTCTCCATTTTATCTGAATCATTTAACTTCTTAAATTTCTCCCAGCTTTTCCATCTGTCTACTACAGGAAGCCCACTCAATGTGTTATAACTTTTGTCCAACGAGTCTTGAACCAAATGCAGGCCTTGTCTCAGCACTTTGTCCCTCACATCAAGTGATCCCAAGACTTCATCAGCCAAATGAACAGTGACAAAAATATGTCCCTTGTCATGTGTAAACTGCAAGTTAAGCATGTATGTACAAGATTAGTGCACCAAAATTGGTAAATCCATACCATGATTTTTAGCAACCTAAAAACTGCTATAAGTATAAAACAAGGCTCTACGAACTGCTATAATCATCTGCTTAGCTAAATTTCCAGCAAAGGTTGAACACTTGAAACTTATTTAATTGTGATTCCATGCTTGTTTAACCTATTAGATATCTTACAACATCAGATGCATGAATACAAAAAGGAAACCCAAAAGGGACAGAATATTGTTTATTGGGAAAGAAGCAGAAAAATAACACAGAGATACCAAAATTAGTTCCTTCAAATTGTAAACCTTTGCCTGATACATAATACTACGGACAATGGAAAAGGTTCATCGTAAAGAAGAAAAGAGGGGAAATGTAAGAAGCAAAAATTATAGCCAACCTTAATTGAGTTCCCAACAAGATTGGTGATTATTTGCCGGAACCGTCCAGGGTCACCAATAACAACTTCAGGCACTTCATTGGAGACATAAACAGCCAACTTCTCTCACCCAAGAAACACCGACAAACAAGGTTATATAAGAAAAAATGAATAACATTGACATTGAAAGAACAAGAGTGGCAAATAACTTGCATTTTTACCTCAATTCCTTTTTCATTAGATTTTCCTGAGAAAAGTGATAAAACATTATCCAGAACAGAACGCAGATCAAAAGGTACAGCTTCCAAATCAAGCCTGCCTGATTCAATTTTAGACTGATCAAGAACCTCATTTATTATGGATATTAGATCTTTCCCACTGACATGAGCAGTCTGTGCATAATCTTGTTGTTTTGCATCAAGATTTGTGTCCATCAGCATTTGCAGCATGCCTAGAATTGGGTTGGAAAGAATATACTTAGTTAATTACAAATCCCAGATTCAATCATAAGCTACTGTAAGTATAACAATTCTCCATCACCTAATACACCGTTCATTGGAGTCCTGATCTCATGGGAAACAGTCGCAAGAAACTGCATAAGGAGAAGACCAGGATTGAGACAGATATTGATGTGTTATGTAGGAAAAGAAGTCAAAATGAAATGAAAATAACAGATTTTTCCTAATAGTGATTAGAGTGTTACTAAAAAGTCATAAATCTCTCAGGAAATAGATATCATGTTGAAATAATAAAATTTCCGCTAATGCATGTAAAACCTGCCCATCCATATGACCAGAAAAGAGACGAGCACAGAAAAGTAAATTTTACCTGAGATTTTGCCACATCTGCAGCTTCAGCACGAACTTTGAGCTCCTCCATCTTGCGGAGGTTACTCTCTACTTTTGCAATTCGGCTTATAGCTGCATAAAAGATTTGGGCAGCAAGTAAAGTAATGACCAGTACTCCGACTGATGAATTTATAGCTGTCCAAGGCAAAGGAGGTTTTTGCTTGAACCTGCAAAGGGAAACAAGTTGAACATGAGAAAATATGTGACCACAATCCAAATGTTAAGGTTTCCACTTCACATGGTCTGCGAACTAACCTGCAATGCATCTCATGCTTCCGTACTGGATCCCCAAAATCAAGGTAGCTAATATGCAATAACCCGGTATCAGTGACATCAGTACCATACATATTGATTGGAGCAGATGCATTAGTTGTATCATAAACATTCACAACAATTGTTTGTTTGCTGGCAAGTTGGTGCAGAAGCTTCTCCACCAGTGATGGGACATCATAAGATGCGCCTAAATACCTTTCAAAAAATTGAAACCAAACATATAAATAAGTTTGGGTCTACTAAAAAAGTGTGGAATGCATGAATCACAAACAAGAGTGCATGATTACCAACAATATTCTATGAAGATACTTTACCCGACAGTAGCTTCATTACGTTGCTCTGGTGTAGCATCCGGAGGAAGATCAGTGTTATAAACAGCAAATGTGAGTACAACACCTAGGTGATTGGATTTCAAAAGTTTGAAAGGAGATGTCAGGACTCCCTTCCCAGATGCCCTCGCTCGTATGATATTCTCACGGTCTTCCTATGGAACAGTATACAGCTATACATCAGCTATGTCATTAGCACAATACTAATGCACTAAATGAAAACTAAGGATAACTAAATATTAAAACTTCCAAAACATTCTTATCAAATTGTCACCTGACTAGCATACATTCAATGATGTATCCAAAACTCCAGTTCCAGGTTAGGTTATTTAGTTTAGTTATTGAACCTTTTTTTTAAGCAAGTTAGGTAACTGAGCTTAATAACTAATACCGACCTCTTAAATCTACAGGGTGAGTTACTGAGTTGGGGGTGTCTTTAAAATGGAGGTGCCCTCCCCCGAACATCAAACCCATCTGACAAGTTTGAAATAAAATATCCCCCTTTCCCCCAATACCCATCCCTTTGAATGGGAGAAAGTACTAGTTAACCACAATGATTAATGGTCAATTAGATCAGCAAATCAAATGGAAAGGGAAAAAAGTACCTCTTAAATATTATTTAATGAAAGAAAATATAAGCTAGAAGAATGAGGAAGTTTCCATAGCTTAAGTTGCACACCTTTCCAGACATCATGTCTATAGAGACAATATGTGAAACAGTTTCCTGAGAAAATATGACAGGCGCATATTCATCTTGAATTGGTGCAGGGTCCAAATTCTCTGGGATACAATCTTGAAGTGAAGTCTGATCCTCAGTTGCCATTTTCTTTATTCTCCACCCACATCGTTGCTCAAATTGATCCCTCTCTGCGTGGACAACTTTCACAGCGTAAGCAACACCACTGGTTAGCGGTCTTTCAAAAGCTGTTCTCTCAGTATATTCACCAAAGGTTTTCTGCAGAAAAAGAGAAGTTCAAATTCAGCTTTTTTCTGCAAGTTAGAGTTATATAAGAGTACAGTTTAAACTAATTTCATTCAGTAAAGCTATTTAATCTTTGAACAACCTATGATTATAATTACTACCTCGTACTAGTAATGGTCTATTTAATAACTTATAATAACTGTGACAAAACATATAGAATTAGCACACGTCCGTTACACTTTTATACAAATAAAACAGACATCCAACTACCTAGTATGAAGTTCGCAATGATGACAGATATAACAAGATAACCCCTTGTTAGTTTCAAGAATGATGCAGGCATCACTTCCCTTGCTCATCCCATGCCCAAATAACAATTAATATTTCCCTTTGCTTGGAAACACAACATTGACATGTCAGATTTGTAGGATACGTTACAAGGAGAACTCATAAGGAAGAGCTCAATATAAACACCAACACACAAGTAAACTCATTAAACATCGTTTATTTGTAAGCCAATGTAACATTAAAAAGAATATCTCAGTAACAACGTAGAATACAGGGATAAACAAATAAATAAATAAGGTTATGGAACATTACCTGATCAATGGCAGTAGGATGTTTTCCATGGTGAAATGTGGAGACAAGAATGGCCAAGGCGTGGACATGGTTCAAGCTCACATTGAACTGATCCTGCAACATACGGGCTCGCTCATCACACATGTTAGCAAGTGTTTCTTTCCTCGTCAGATTGTGCTTACGAAAGAAGTGAATAAATAACCACCCGGATACGATAATCCCGGTAATAACAAATACTATTAGCACTTTCATCCTCCAATTCCCACCACCTTTAGGAGGACATTGTTGTTGGTGCTTTTGCTGCAGGAGCTGATGCTTGTGTTGTATCAGTGGTTGTTGTTCCTGCAGGGACGGCTTCTGCTTTGTGTCCTTCCAAAACTTAGAACAAAAACTAGGCAACTTGAAGGTAACCACAATTCCAGAGATGACCCACCAACATATCTTCACCAGAGTAAAGAAACAAAAACACACACTCCAACAACGCTCTTTCACAAAGTCTCCCAGTGCCTCTGTATGTAAGATTCTCTGATCAAAACCAAACCAATGAATCATGGGTTATTGTCTTCTTTAATATGTGATTTCACATTCTTCATGTGTTTAGCTCTCTCAATAAAGGATTTCATAATCAATATACAGGTATGTATGATATACAAAATTTGTAAGGGCATTGACAGTCAATTTCAAATGTTCGTATTTATGGATGATTTGTATAGTCTGTTTGGGCATAAAAGTCATTATTCCAGCTATACATTTTACGCCACATATGTAAATATTTTGGTTTAAATAACCAAAACATTTTAAAGATACTATAACCGTAACTCAAAGAAAAATTAAAATACTGTGGAGCTACAATACATGTTCAAGACTTAATGCAGTTTTTGAGCATGTTCATCATTGTCAATAACATTCCACACTATTGTGTTGTTTCAGTCGGCAAGATGAAATTTTCTTGTTCT
>JAYMTH010001996.1:0-13461 GCA_036897465.1 Pelargonium australe | reverse complement strand
GTCATTGGTCGCAGTCGCTTATTGTCACACAATGGTACTTCTGCCAGGTTGCCTGTTGCTCACATGGTGTGCAACCAATCACCACCAGTGGGTGACAAGCCAAGTCTTATGACATTTCGGGAGGTAAGTTTCAATACACCGGTCAATATATATACAATTCAAACTTTGTTTCTATAGGTTATTTGATGCTAAGATGACATGTAGGGTGTATCAACGAAAGGATTGTTTATCCAAGGATCATAGTTCCTGAGGGATAATAAGGTGTTAAAGGATGCTTGAAATATTATCCTTATTGAAGCAGAAAGCCTCATGCAGTCATGCATGCTCCTATTAAACTTGAAATAATGGGTTATGAACCCACAGGAAAAAAATGTGTAGCTAAACCCAAATTTTTTGAACTTGTCATTTTATGGTTGGTGATCCTTTTAGGCTTTAGAATGTGTCCAGCAATTTTTCATGATTTGTTTATTGTCTCATGACTAGATGAAGTATTTTGCAGGTTGAGACTGTCTTCCATGAATTCGGTCATGCACTTCAGCATATGCTAACCAAACAGGATGAAGGTCTAGTTGCCGGTATTCGGGGAGTAGAGTGGGATGCAGTTGAATTACCATCTCAGTTCATGGAAAACTGGTGTTACCACAGGTACTTCGGTCCAACTAAAATCTTATTTAGTTATTTATAGTTTCATCATCATCATCATCATCACCAATTGTACATGAATGACCAACCCGGACCCCACAATGGTGGGGGCCTCTGCATTCAGTTGTCTTTTTTATAGCATCAATTATCATTGTATTTTCATGTACCTCGTGCAGGGATACTTTGATGGGCATTGCAAAGCACTATGAAACTGGGCAGTGTCTCCCTGATGAAGTATATAAAAAACTGCTTGCAGCAAGGACTTACCGTGCAGGTTCTCTAAGTCTTCGTCAGGTTAGTCAGTTCGTATCTACTGTATACTTTCCATTATGTCTACAATAAATACCTTTGTATTACTAAGAAGAAAAATGTCCAGCCATTCTACTTGCATATATTTAGTTTTATCTTTTTAGTTGGATTAGATTTGCTTCTTTTTT
Source organism: Pelargonium australe (assembly GCA_036897465.1). NCBI lineage: Eukaryota > Viridiplantae > Streptophyta > Magnoliopsida > Geraniales > Geraniaceae > Pelargonium > Pelargonium australe. The sequence continues at coordinate 12,382 of JAYMTH010001996.1, read as the reverse complement.
TTTCCTTCGTTAAGACTTGAGACAATACAGTTATAACTTCCTTAGACGTGGTACATAAACAAATCCATGATGTATTGATGTCTTGAAAAGTGTTTGTAGTGACCCTTGTTATCATATATCTTGGAAATGATAGCGTTTTCACTTTTTGATTGGCCACAACATACAGAATCCGAATAGTAGACTAAACTGATTATAGACCATTTTTAGCATTGTTGCTAAAAATGGCCATGTATTAACTGGTCTTAGGCAGAGCCGACTATGTACTTACATTCCATTATACATTGTCTGCGTGGATCTTTACCATTATTTTTATTAACTTGTATCTGTGTCCTCTAAGCAAATACATTGTAGTGTGAATACATAATAGTTATACAATGGTCCATATATACAACATGCCCTGAACTGCTTGGCGTTTTCTTTTTTCCAGTTAAAATTTGCTAGTGTAGATTTGGAGCTCCATACAAAGTATGTTCCCGGTGGATCAGAATCCATCTATGATGTTGATCGAAGGGTTAGTGAAAGAACACAAGTCATCCCTCCACTGCCCGAGGACAGGTTCCTTTGCAGTTTCAGCCATATTTTTGCAGGTGTGCTATTGTGTGAAATTCCTGTCAATACTTTTTGCAGCAATTTTACCTTTATAGGTGCATAATTAAGTCTTTACTCGAGGCACATTTATCTGATCATCGATTTCTTGGGACCTCAGGTGGATATGCAGCTGGATACTACAGTTACAAGGTAATTCTTTTGTTCTTTCTTGCGTATAGTGCCCACAATCACCTCTGTCAAATGCTGGATGTGAACCAAAATATTTTAGAAACTGGCAACTTTTCTATCATAACTTGAGTGCTCAATGGTCATCCGGAAGAGATTGCGTTCTCTTTAACTGTGAGTGAGATCTTTTATTTTTATATCTGCAGTGGGCTGAGGTGCTGTCAGCGGATGCTTTCTCGGCATTTGAGGATGCTGGATTGGATAACAACCAGGTATAAATGAGATTCATCATTTCTTAAAGCCTCCTGTAAAATGTCAACGGTTTTGGTCATTTCACATCTATCGAATGAGTTTGATTATTTTCTCTTGCAACAGGCCGTCAAAGACACGGGCCATAGGTTCCGAGAGACAGTTCTTGCTCTTGGAGGTGGAAAAGCACCTCTACAGGTTAGAAAACCTAAAATTTTCAACTCAATACTCCGATAGATTGCATTGGCTTGTTGTTCTGAATGTAAAGTACGGCATTTTCCTCAGGTTTTCGTGGAATTCAGAGGGCGCGAACCGTCACCCGAGCCATTGCTGAGGCACAATGGACTGCTACCAGTTTCAGCTTCAGCATAAGAGTAACAATGGTGATTGTTGAGACCATTTAGTTATGTTTGAACAAGAAGTACCAAACTGCATTTTATTGTTTTCTTCCTCTGTTGATATTTGAACCCAATAAATCCAAGTAAATCATACTTTTTCTTTCTACCAATGGCTTGTTTGGCAAATGAGAAAAGTTGCTGAATGTGATCTGAGTGGTTACTGGTTAGGCATAAATTATCAATAATATTTTAAAAATAAATTTGTTTAATTACCATGAGTTTGTGGCAAACAAGAGAGTACTAAAATTGAAAATTGGACTATTATTTAGGGATAGAATGTATAATTAATCGAGTAAAATGTGTATCAGTTGACTGATATAATTTTATATCAATTGCAACTTAACCAAGCCAATAAGGTGATGACATCTCATTAAATTTCACTTATACAAATCCAAGTGAATTTGTGAAAGTGGAACGACCCGTCTGGATTCATGATTTTAAATGAGGTGTCATCACCTCATTAGTGCAACTGATATAAATGACATAAAACGATAATAGTATAACAATTATTCAGACCGTTCGTGTATGTTTGTTGTGTTGAAAGTTGATTATGTACTATACAATACATTTAGTAATTATGCGGAACGATTGAATACGAGCATAACACCTGTAACACGAAAAACCAAACATGTCTATTGTCTAACTAACACATCACATCCCGATTGATACGAACCCGACTCACCAAATCTAAGTGTCCACCAATTTTCTTCTCCTTTTTCTCAGCTGCCAAACAGTATACTAACAGTCAGATCTCAGCTTATTTCTCTTTCAACTAAATAGCTGTTGACAAGTTAGGGTTCTCCAATCCAAATCTGCACAAGCAGTTGGAGAAGAAGAGTGATATCAATCAATGGCTAGAGCCGGAGGTATAACGAACGCGGTGAACGTGGGGATAGCAGTGCAAGCCGATTGGGAGAATCGCGAGTTCATCTCTCACATCTCCCTCAATGTTCGTCGTCTCTTCGATTTTCTTGTTCAATTCGGTACTCAATTTCCTCGCATTTTCTCTTCCTCTCCATTTGTTGATCCCCAATTTCATTACCTTTTACCATTGTTGATTGTTGATGCCCAATTTTATTACTTTTTTTTTAATTTAACATTTCAGAGGCTACGACAAAGAGCAAATTGGCATCGTTGAATGAGAAGCTTGATACTCTGGAGCGTCGTCTTGAGCTGCTCGAAGTCCAAGTCAGTACTGCATCAGCTAATCCTTCTCTTTTTAGTACATGATGTTTTCTGTATCTTTGTCATTGTGTAAAAAGTTAAAACAAGCTTACTTGTAATCATCTTCTTGTCCTTTTGAATTTTTTGTGTGGTCTTGTAACCAATTTGATATCAATGCATTCTTGTTTTTTCATGTTCGTATGTTTGTCTACTTCTATTCAAAATTATGTCATTGTGATGGGACCTGTATTCTGGTCAAGCTGATTAAGAAAGATGGTTATGAGTTTTCTTGTGATCGTACCTTTGTGTAGTACATATTCCGTCATTGTGATGGGTCCAGGGTTGAATGAAGTTGTAATCATTGCTCATATGTTTGTTAGGACGCGTTCTGTCGCTGTGATGGGTCCGGTTTTCTGATTAAGTTTGATAAAAGAATGGCGACGAAAGTTAACTGATTTGATGTGAAATAATTTTATGAAGTCGGTTAGTCGATGAAAGGATATGCCAAATTCATCAGTGTAGTTATGTGAACATTTCGCTGTCATTCTTTGTCTGCCCCAATATTGTAAGGTATCTTTGGTCGGTCTGAGTCATGAATGATTGTGTTTAGCTTATGAACTTGTCGTTTTTGTCCCTGTAATTCTTTCAACAGATCATATCACACTAATTCCTTAGTTTTTAGCATCTTTAGTTGCTTTGAACAAAAAATCATCGGCTAGAGCTAATAACATTAAATGTAGACTTGACATCTTGACCCTGTTTAAGTTCAAGAGTTTCCTATGTGGATTTGATGTTGTATTCTTCCAAAAATTGGAAAAAAAGAAAACCTCGAGACAGTGAATTCTCAAAATAAAGATAGCGATGAAAAATGGCATTGCTCGTAATAGATATTGAGGTAAAATCTTCAAATCTCTATTACTTGAGTGATATCATTATCTCATTTGCAATTTAGGTACATAGCTTCCATCCATCCATTTTACTATCTTGGTTCTGGAGGAGCCAATGGTTGTGCATTAAGAGGTGATGGTTCTGATGGAGATGGAGGTTGGGTGGGAGGTGGTGGTGCTAAAACAGTCTTTTTCTCTATGACTATTGAAAAGCGATTGGACCCTCCAAAACTGTCTATGGATTTCATGTATTCAGATGCATTGTTTTCTATTATCAAAGCATCCTCCAGCTCTCGAACAATATCAGCCATGCACGGTCTGTAAGCAGAGAAGGGCTCGATGCATGCCAATGCCACCTCCACCACTCTCCACATTGCTTCTGCGTGGTATCCTCCCTTTATGTTAGGATCCACTATTTCATCAATCCTTGACTCTCTAATATATGGTTTTGCCTGTATTCATATTAATGATTCTTTGTTAGTCTCCTGGTTCACAAGGATATGGCATACGTATGGAATTGTACTTACCCATTCTACCAGGCTCCACTCATTTCGCGGCCTGTGTATGTTGAGAGGCTCTCGACCACTTATGATTTCAAGTAGAACTACACCATAGCTAAAGACGTCACTTTTTGCAGATAATTGCTGGGTTGAATAGTACCTGAACATATGGGAGGTTATGTAATTTTCAGTTAACCTTTCTAATTTTAATAGTTGTATTCCGCTATGCATCAAAACAATATTAAGATGGAATGAAATATGTGTTGCCCTTACTCAGGGTCCAGATACCCCGCTGTTCCTCGCACTTCTAGAGAGGCACAACTGTCCCCTTCCTGAGGAGCATACTTTGAAAACCCGAAATCTGCCACCTTTGCACACATGCTTTGATCCAGAAGTATGTTGCTCGATTTTACATCCCTATGTATAACACAACGTCCAGCGAAGGAGTGAAGGTATGTCAAACCTGAGGAAAGAAAAATACTGACATAAGATCTGGGTTTTCTTAATATGTGCATCATACGTACATTCTATGAAACACTAGTATTCGATTTATATCTCGCAGGCTTCTTTTTCTTAAGTTTAAATTTATGATGCTGCTATAGCGTTTCTTTTCATATACCGAAGTGATATATAGTGCTGAAATGCAAAATCAATATCCATATTTCTTGTATAAAAAGTAAAAAATAAAAATTCTAATGTTACTTGCCTCTAGCAGCACCAAGAGCAATGGAAAGTCTGGTTGGCCAGTCAAGTATTTTTCTTTTTGAAGCCTCTCCTGTTAAAAGTGGAAACATGGTTATTGGTTACTATAAGCATATAGTGAGTACTTTTATAGGATTCGTTGAAAGAGCTTTTCTGATGAAAAGTACCGTAAAGACGATCTTGTAGAGACCCATTAGACATGAAAGGATAAACAAGCATTTGTTGGTCATTTTCACTACAATAACCAAGAAGAGGCACCAAGTTCTCATGCTGGATAGCTGAAAGGAGGTCTAGCTGTAATATGCATTGATTACAGTAGTTAGTAGTGTTGTATGTCAATAACCTGTTGAACTTAAAATAGCTTTATGTTATGTACCTCATTGTTAAACTCTCGAGTTCCCTGAGTGGAGGTGGCTGATCGGACCTTAACCGCCACTTCCTGGCCGTCAAATAGAGTGCCACGGTAAACAGAACCAAAGCCTCCTTCACCTATCATGGTTTTATATTTCTGTGTGACAGTCTCTATGTAGTCTAGAGTAAATGCCTTTATGCAGATGGGCTTCACTTGAACATCATCTATGCTGGGTATAGAGAAAATTGCATCTGCAATTGTATCGAAGAATCTTACTGAGAAACCATACATTTAATGAAAAATGCCATAGAGAAGATGCATCTAGATGATCATACTCACTCTTTGTTATTGGATATCTTTTTTGATTAAATGTTGTCTGATTCATTAACTTTTTTTTGTAAAAGCAGACAGCTAAAACTCCGACTGCAACCGTGAACAAGAAAGATCCACATATAGCAGTGCCTATGACGAGTCCATGCACCGAATGTATCTTCTTTGATCCTTTTCCACCACAGGCTCCATTGCTGCAACATGGACATACAAAATTCAGGTTTGTTTTCTTTTCCTTGCTCATTGATTGTTATTGGCATTTAAAAACTTTCTTACTCTGTGGTAACTTTTGGTCTGTCAAGCGGATGATCTTGTTCCATGAGATTAGGATTGCACCCATAATACCTGGAAGAGTAATCCGATACATAGTGAACATATTGCATTGAGTCTTAATGGAAAACAGACTTTGTATTGACTAGCTTAGAACTTACAGTGTTCTCAGATGTTTAAGAGAAAGAAGAGATTCTGAGAGCATCCCCGTAAGATTATTGTGGCTCAAATCACTGACAATTAGACGTAAATCAATAAGAAAACAAGATGAAAAGTTTCAGAAACAGTCTCATGAACACTCATAGCTGAGTTTAGATTAGCAAATTACACTGAAATCAACATGGAGGAAGCTGGAAATGATGGGACGTCGCCAGTGAAACCATTGTGGCTCAAGTTTCTACATATCACGACCATAGATTAGAGTTTCAGTTACTCAAAACAATAGAATGCATAATAACCCAAAAGAAACGTATTACAGTAAACATACAAATTTTTGAGGTTCGGGAGATTAGTGACACTGGGAGGAATTGAACCTTTAAGATCCTTAGAGGAAATATCCCTGCCAAAAATTTAAACGAACAAAAGAGATCAATTTATAAACAACGGCACTTCCTAATAATACTGAACTGTCAAATTTTAAAAACGTAGAACCTACAGGTTTCTGATGGTGATATTATGATTGCTCTCACAATGTAGACCTTCCCAAGAAACTGGACTACATGGGTCTCCATACCAACTCTGCAACACTTCATTATCTAGATTGGACGCCAATAAATCATCCTTCACCTCCTTCATCACCTTCACTGAAGTGAGAGATTCACAAGATAAATTAGTTAGTTTTAAGATCCAAAGACTTAAATAAGCAATACAAAATATGGTGTTGTAAATATATTTGAACATACCGTCTTCTTGGCTAGTCTCTGGAGCCCTTTGGCGCTGCTGCAAGATCTCGTAAGCATTGAGAATGGGTCCGAAGTCTGATCCGGTTGTGACCTTAATCAAGGTCAAATTCAGAGATCCATTTGCTGGGGCAGTCAGAGCAAGTTTTCTATACTTGGATCCCCCATCTAGTATATCAAAATTTTCGATTTTCCTGGAATTATTGATGTAAATGTCAAACACCCTTTTCCCTATAGTAACTGAATCGTTGAGCTCAAGAAAGTAGAGGAACACAATATAGTTGTAGTCCCCTGCATCAAGATCCACGTTAGGGAAGTCCAATCTATCGGTTTTGGTCAGAGCTGTTTGAAGAACTCTGAATGGAACCGTCTGGCTAGTATTCTGGACATACACGACAGAACCAGATGGTGTTATAGGAACCATTGTTGGGTCAAGACTTGATGGAGGTTCCCAGATTCTGTCATACGGGTCATCTGGATACCTGAAATTGATATAGATTGAAACCCTATCATGTTTCATCTAACTTTTTCCCGATTTTCTAGGAAGTTAATAAAGAAGCATACATGAGTATACCATACCTTATATCTGCTTTCGATCCTAGGCTAATTCTACGAACCACTTTCAGGACAGTAGATGATTGCCCGTTCAGATAATCCGAATCATTCAGAGGCCACAGTTGAAGCTCTGAAATGTAAGGATTGCCCTTCACTTTCACTAAGCAGAAGTCTATTTCTTGACCAGTGGCTCTGAAAATTCCCTCCACAAGCAAGTCATCTGCTAAACTCACTGAACTTATCGGTGTGACACCAATGGTAACGCCAAAGGACGCGTCAAGTGTATCGCCAAAAAGAAAGTTACCCCTTACAAGGTAATCATGATCCTTTATTGTACTCAAGTTATAACATATCTTCCCAGAATTTATGTTGAAGGTTCTTGCCTTATCATAGCCCTTATAGTTTGTTGTTGGTCTTGAAATGTTCTTGCAAGTTGTTCTGTCCGGAAACCAGCTCTTATCTGGTATCCACTTAATGGTGGTATCTGTATCTGTGAAATTTGACTCGGCACAACACCTTATGCTCACAAAATCTGCATGAAATTAGGTTTAGTGAAGATAGTATGAAGTCTAGACTAGAAAAACATCACTAACTCGTGCTAGGTTATGAGATTTTTCTTGCTTCTCGATAGTCAAGAAAACAAGAAAAAATATCTATGAATAGAACATGTCATGAGTTCCTCTAAGTCTTAGTTTCAGGATATTGAAACAAGAATCTATCTTCATTAGTGATGATCAATTGATCATAGGATGGATCTTGCAAATAACGACTAATTAATGATCGAAATTGCATAATTTTCTAGAGCTTGATTAAATCTTAGGAACACAAGCCATGTACATGTGACTAGACTAGATTAGATTAGATTTCAAGAAAACATGTTTTGAGGAAGAGCAAAACTAACCTTCTTGTGCACAAAAACCAGATCGAAGAAACACGAGTAGACACACGATTAAACACACTACTTTCATCATGATCTTCTCATCTTAATTACTAGAAACCAAGATCTTCCCATCGGGTTATCAAATTCATAATCAAATAGTAACTAGCCTTCTTTTTGATCAACCTCAACTTCCATGAACACTACCAAGCCTTAGCTTAAGCTTTTCTGGTTCTCTAACTCCAAGTCAACGGTACTCAAGATTCTGCAATTCTCAAATGATGTTTCATATGACAGAACACAAAATCTTGGCTTCTCAAAACTATGAAATAGTCTTCCTCCAAGGATTCATCACGACGCAGCAACATATGAACATATCAAAAGGGTACAAGGTTTGTGACTTGTAAGAGAAGAAAATTTATGTTTGACTTGCAATTGTTACAAATGAGTTACAGAAGCATTGGTAGGAAGATGAGCATATGCATTAGAATAATACAATTATTTTGATTTAATTATTCTTGTTTATTAGGATACAATTAATTGTTTTCCCATGTAATTATTGATTATTTTAACTAATCATGATTTTTTTTTTTTAAATAATAGGGCGGAGTAACCGTTCATCATTGTCTACCTTCGTCCCTCTTCTTGTCTGTTACCATGGATGCAACATCATGGATATGTTGTTTGGCTTCTTTAGTGGAACCCTATCTTGCTCAGACACGGTATTGTATTACCATCAAATCTTCTCTATCGTTCTTAGATTTGTCGAAACTAATTATGCATCAACGAGCGGAAAACTATCAAACGAATGAGATGAATTGAAGTGTCAATTTTTGTTAGGTGTGAACTGTGAAGGCAATTGGGTTTAGTTGTAATCTCATGAGATGAGGTGGAAGATGTGTTTTACAGATGGCAAGATGGAGATGCCATTGACATGTAGTGGAAATATACTATATACATATATATATATATTGTTACTCAATTGGAATGTTTTTTAATCGTCGAGACTAATTTTTTGAGATACTGTCACGTTTGCTGAGAAAATGCTTTGTGATTATCCTGATATCTTGGCTAAAATTGTTACTATTTGAGGAAGGTTCATGCAAATTGGAAGTGGATTTGTTTTTTGGTTTCTAAATGGGGAAATTCATAATGAAACTTAAAAAGTTTTGAGTGTGTTGATATCAGTTGCTAATGTAATTCTATGCATAAACAAAAAAAAAAAAGGTGGCAATGTTAGTTGGTGTTAAAGTTGATAATTTGGGACGCGAACATGTCATCATTTAAGAGTGTTTCGAGTACAACATATTAAATCATGTTTTATTGTATCGTCTTGGGCATGTAAAACATGCACGACATGACAACAAGATTAATGTTTCATCTCATTTTCAATTTTTCGCTCACAAATTTATATTAATTGTTGAAATCTATTAAGTTATGTTAAAAGAGATGGAAATAGAGAACATTGTAATTCATTTTTATCTCTGGTTTAAGTACAGCCGACACAAACGCAACATTAATACGATTGTTAAACACGTTGTATTTGTATGACTAGTACAACATGTTTACTTAAATTGCCAGCTAGTTTATGTGTAAGTTGTTAAATCAACTTTTACACTTTTATTATATAACCCTTGAACTTTTTACAATAGCAACTCAAAACCATGGGCATTATGGTAAATCCATAAACCAGCAAGTAATTAATATACCAACCAAAGAAAGATTCTTCTAGAAATGCCTCCAATGAGAAGAAGCTACATAGGTTCATGATTGGGTAGATATTTAGCCCTTGAATTATTATTGAAAACAATAATTAGTTTAAAAATATCCCTAATCTCCAATATATATTCCTATAGAGATGACCCAAAACATTAATTAATTAATTAAACTAATTAAATTATAATTATAAGGACAAAGCCTTTATGAATCATCCACTGCTAGAGCCGACCTTCACCTATCTCTGTTTCTATATATTTTAATTTTATATATACCATTTGCTTAATTAACCTAATTTTAAATAATTAAGTTGGTTAATTTGGTCAACAAATTTAATTATTTTTGTGAGTGATTAATTAAGCCTTTAGTTGGTTTGCTTAGCTTGTGTCCTTACAACCTATAGTTGGCATATTCCAAGCATAAGTCTTGTCTACTGCTCAGAATATTGCCAAAATGTCACTATCTCCTATTTTTAATTATTTGTTTTATTGATTTAATTTGTTCTTGGTAGGTCACATAATTTGAGATTATGAGCCCTATGAAGATTCAATTCACTACAATAATTGCTACTTTACTCATTAAGCTTAGCATCTATAAACATCTGTCAAAGTCGTAACGAGTTAAGTACAGTGGTAGAACCAGCACCGCTCATGAGAGGAGTTAAAGGAATCATATATTGAAAGAATGTAAAGTCAATCACCGTTTGAAATATTAGTTGAGCTCTAGCCCTATCATTTTCCGAAGAGACTAAAATGACTACACATATGGTATTTGTTGCATTTCAAGTACTTTTGGTGCCAAAAGCAATAAAATTCACGGCGATATCATCCGATAGAGCCCATCTTCCTGTCCGCGGGTTATATGCAAAACCAGCCATCTCTTTAACCTACACAAAACAAACCCGAAATGCTAAAATATGCACCACACAACGTTCTTCGTAAACCAAAATCATCCACGTAAATGTATTCATTTATGGACTTACAGATATAGAAGAACGTTGTAGGGCGGGGACTATCGGAAGCTGTTAAGCATCAAGTTCTATGTAAATGTATGACTTAATTATAATATGTTTGTTAGTTGTATGCGTGAACGCTAGGGGCGGCCAATTTCAGTTACAGTAAGGTAACGTCTTAGACTGTCGCATGCTCGAGTCTGGTCTTTATATGTTCTAACATCTATTCTTGTGGTGTTGTGAACAAATACCATGCCATAACATGACAACCTAAATTTTAACTTCATGAAAATAGCAAATAATTTGGAAGCATGGTCAATGATCCATCATCTCCATAATATTCTTATTTATAATTAAGAATATGGCCAAGAGAGGATCTCACGAATCCATTGATGAGCAAATACTCGGGATCTGTGAATCCACTGTCAGAGGATCTAAGGAATCAGAAAATCATTATCAGCAATCTTGAGAGGAACATAAACAGGAAACAGAGCCAAAGGAGTAAAAATTTCAAACGATGCTTTATGACTGACCAAGATCAACTAGGTGGTTATTTCTTAAAGCAATGCTGAAAAGGCTAGAATACAAATTGGGAGATACAATATTAAGCTATGGAATGAGTGAAAGAATAATACCCAGTGGAGGATGTACTCGGCTGCAACAAAAGCAGTTGCATATGATCTCATAGAGCGGTTAATATAATGGTTGAAATTACAGTAGCCCCACCAGGAACAGTCAATGCTGACAGGGACTTGCAAAACTCAGCAGGATTTGCTACGTGTTCAATTACCTTTAGTTTTTGTATTCAAATATATCAGATGCAAATCCAAATACCCTCAAGGGAAGCATGAACATGAAGAAAAGAACAGGAGTGTGTGTGTGTGTGTGTGTGTGTGTGAGAGAGAGAGAGAGAGAGAGTCTAAAGATATCACAGCATCAAACTTGCGTTGTTCCTCAACCAGCTTTTCTGTCCATGGAAAAAGTAATCATTTAGGTTGATGGATTAAGCAAATCATTAAATATAGCATCGACAATCAGGAAACTCCAGTCACAGATACAAATTTCAAACATTCTTATGGGCACAGAATATCACATTATTTTCAGGGCCCAAAAATTTAGTGTTTGAGGTTGCACCAATCGAGCAAAGTAATATTTATTACGGTGGGTAAAAATAACAACTTAACTATTGGACTTGTTCATGACACCACAACTGTTGGTGTATCGCAAAAAGATTTGTGTTTCGCCTAGATACTGACAGATTGGTCACGATGCATCAGAAATGTTATAAGTAGAAATAGACTGAAGGGTCAGAAGTAAGAAAACAACATCAACATCAAGGGCCTACCAATGTAACTGAATGCACTAAAAAAGTAAAAAAAAAAAAAAAATATGACACAATATGCGGCCAGAAAGCTTAACTAAACAAGATCGGCCTGTACCCGCTGTTGTGCAACAATATTCAATGCTTGAAGTCACTGGATCCAAATTCTGTGCAAACAAGTAATAGTTGATAAATATCTTAGTCTGAAAGACAATATGCTCGATAAGAATTAATTCACCAATAAATAAAGGAAACTAAATATCCAAGTTAACAAATAGTACTAAGTGACTAACACTTAATTGAGTTCATTCTAATCATAATGGTTGGAGACTGGAATCTTGTCATAACAAAGTGCAACAATTACCAAGAAATGAAATTTGAATTCAACAAAGCCTTAAAACCCTAGTACATAAGTTCAGCTAAGTTCCCAAAAGTATGTTCTCAGATTCAGATAGTTAATGTATGCAAGGAAGAAACAGGAAATGGTCTAATACAA
>JAYMTH010001995.1:0-13462 GCA_036897465.1 Pelargonium australe | reverse complement strand
TGTATTTTGATGGATTAGTGGGAAGATGAAATTTGAGCCAAGATGTTTTCTACGGGATGAGAGAGCTCGAATCCATGCCAGAGACATACCTCCTTAAGGCTTGTTTTCGGGCATAAAGATACTACACAGTTAACTGTAAATTTTCCATATTATCACCTTCATCAATGACTAGGCATCACTTAACTCTGTAAAATACAATGATACATATATCACTTACAGAACAACCAAACGTGAGAACTTTACAGACTCACATAAAAACTGAACGGATTAAACGAACTTTGCACTGTCACTGATACTCAATTTGGTACACGGAAACTTAATATCCAATTTGGCGGGGCTGGAAAATTCGGTTGAAACCCACTACACACCCGAAACGCACGCTTAAGGATTGTAATAGTAAATTAGCCCAAAAACACTCTAATTAGTCTCATGGTTTACATGATTTTTGCATGTTAGTTAACATAATTATGTTAAATAAGCTAAACCTGTGCTATTTAATGCTTTTAGGCTGTGTAATTGCCATCTCTTAATTGGAAAACCCCCATTGTTTCTCCAACTTCCATGGATTCTGAACTTTAAAATTCATAGATAGTTTCATACACTCTAAATCATTTCAGCAAATGAAGGAAAAATCAACACTAACACACACTGTGTTTCTTTAGATTCATATATGCTACTAACATGAACTGAAAGTAAAAATTGAAAAATCGAACACAATTGAGAGAATGATACAAGCTCAATCAATGTTTAATTGAACAATTTGAGAAGGTACTTACAGGAAAGTTCAAAGCACCCGTACTATTGGTGGTGCCTCCGGCAGGTCTCGCGGTTTAATATGTTTTCGCGGACGCAGAGATTAGAGATCGATGGAGAAGCGGCGGTGAAGAGCAAATGTTGGCGGCAAGATCAAAAGTCCGATTGGGTCCAAAGTTGAGCCCACTAGGTCACTGAAAAAAGATCCACTAATTAATATTTTGGGTATATTTGTCAACACGGCTTGCAGTTAAACGGGTCATGAAATTACATTTCTCTCAGGATACAAAAAAATGATTATTAAAAGGGACAACAATTATCCATATAAACTAATCGTGTCGAGTCGTGTCAACCTAAACTCATTTATGTAATCGTGTCGGGTCAATACGAACCCGATTATTAGACGTGTCTACGTGTCGTGTCAACCCGCTTGTAAATAGTTCGTGTCGTGTAACTCGACCCGTTTAATAAAGGAGTCGGGTTCGTGTTGACCCATTTAGCATAATACTAAACTTTCAACACGATACAAATACGACCCGCGAACACGAATTGCCACCGCTAATCATACACATTTGTAAGCCTTCGTTTTTCTCAGGAAACAAAAAATGATTTCAGAAAAAAATAAAATTGAAGACTCACTTTGAGGAGCTGGACGGCGGAGGCAATATAGAAGAAATTCAGAAAATGTGATAAAAGTTGGATTCATTGATTCATTCTATTTGTAGATTTAGGGTTTGTAATATAATGTGATTAATGTCCCTTCTTCTTCTTCTTTTTGTGGCCCATTGTATTTGGGCCCATGTTTCTCTTTCATCTTTAATTACTAATATAGGCCCATAGTGTCTTCCATAGCAAAAGGCCCAAAATATGACATATTAATATTATTCGGTCAAAAACCGGTCAACTCAACCCTCGCCAATAATGACATCAAAAAGTAAACAAAGATGAAAAAAGATAGATGGGTACAATGGTCCAATGTGGACCACAACAATGACCAAAATTATCTCCTTCAAAGTTTATAAATATAAACTATAGTATTATACACATTATATACATAATTATATACCCAATAGTGCCTAAAAATGAAGGTAAATATCAGGTAAAGTAGGATTGACATATTTAAATTTCTATCTCATAAGATCGTACTCTTATTTGAATGACGAGACATGTGATTTTATTAGGTCTAGTTGTATATAATTATTAACCAGAGCATATGTCCTCTCAATCCCTTAGAATCAGGCAATTGGATTTCATATCAACTATAAATTGACTTTTTCGGGTACGGCTTATGAATTTTGATTTAAGTTTTAAGTGTAAAATAAATTTGTTAAAGTTTGTTAAAATGAATTTCCTTCGATCATAGTTAACTAACTTACTTCCTACAACACAATCCATTGAATTGTGTCTAAATAGTTCCAAATAGATAGCAATTGTCATGGTATGTGATCTTGGACCGATGATCACTTGTGCATAAATTTTACAATTCAGATTTTAGATTAGATATATATTAATGAAAAATAATCTAATTCATCTAAAATGGTATTTTTGGACTGTCTCTTTCACGTAGACAAGATAGCCCATTGGTTTGTGTTGCCTCCTACTATCTTAACAAAAACAAAACCTGTAAATTTTTGACACATATCCAATAAAAATCCCATCTTTTTCACCACCATCAAATCAAACTAAAATTTCATCACCACCCCATCAATCCTCAGCCTCTTCTCTCACATTCTTGAAGAAACCTTAAACGAAACCACACACCAAAACCCCTCAATTTGCCCATTTCACACCGCCCATAAAATGACCCATCTCTCCCTCCTCCTCCTCCACCTCCTGGCGGCGGCGGTGGCGGCCACCGCCCAACTCCGGCCCGGATACTACTCGGAGACGTGCCCGAAAGCCGAGTCGATCGTCCGGGATGTGATGTTCAAGGCGATGATCAGAGAACCCAGAAGTGTAGCCTCCGTCATGCGCTTCCAATTCCATGACTGCTTTGTGAACGTAAACCACTAAATTACCAACTTGCCACTACTCTTCTGGAAGCTTCATTTTTTTTAATACTGATTTTTGTAGGGTTGTGATGCTTCTGTTTTGCTTGATGACACACCGACCATGCTGGGAGAGAAGCTGGCTTTGTCGAACATTAATTCTCTGAGATCCTATGAAGTGGTCGACGAGATTAAGGAGGCTCTGGAGAAGGCTTGTCCTGGGGTTGTGTCTTGTGCTGACATCATCATCATGGCGGCTAGAGATGCTGTTGTTTTGGTAATTTTCTTGTAACAGATCATATGTTTTGTTTGAATTAGAGGTGACAATTCGGGTTTCGCGTCAATTTTTGGGGGTTTGAGCTGAGCAAAAAAAATCATTTTTGGTCCAATTGATTCCGGTCTAGTATGTGATCGGTCAAATTAGTTAGAACTTACCATTTAGATTTTAGTTTAAGCTTTTCGGGTTCGGGTTAGGCATGAAAGTTCTGTCAGGTTATGGGATACGAGTTTTTCTTTTCTTTATATATCGAAAATACCATCACTTGATGAGAGCCTCGAACCTGAGACCTCAAGGGAATACAAGTTTTTTTGTGTGTAGACTTTGCGGGTTCAAGTAGATTTGTCTGACTTGCAATTTTCTCATGGTAAAATCGATCTAACCCACAATTAGTCGAGTCTATTTTATGTGTTATGAACTCAAAAACCACGGGTCGTGTATCGGATTGCCTGTGGATCCGGGTCCAAGTTCTCACTATCCTCTATTATTCTAGTACTAATACAACATTGTCACATACCATGTTTCTTGTCTGAACAGACTGGAGGACCCAATTGGGAGGTAAGATTGGGAAGACTAGACAGCTTATCAGCAAACCAAGAAGATTCAAACAATATCATGCCAAGCCCAAGAGCCAATGCAAGCTATCTCATAGACTTGTTCTCCAAATACAACCTCTCAGTCCAAGACCTTGTGGCTCTCTCTGGCTCTCACTCCATAGGCCAAGCCAGGTGCTTCTCAATCATGTTCAGGCTCTACAACCAATCCGGCACTGGCATGCCTGATCCCGCCATCACGCCTGGTTATCGCGCCAAGCTCTACAAGCTCTGTCCCCGCGACGTAGACCAGAATGTGACCGGAGATTTGGATGCGACGCCCAAGTTGTTTGACAATCAGTACTTCAAGGACTTGGTTGCGGGGAGAGGGTTTTTGAACTCAGATGAGACATTGTATACTTTTGAGAAGACTAGGGAGTTTGTGGTGAGGTATAGCAAAAATGAGAGTGAGTTTTTTGGGGATTTTGTGGAGGGGATGTTGAAGTTGGGGGATTTGCAAAGTGGGGGGGTTGGGGAGGTTAGGAGGAATTGTAGGGTTGTCAATTCTAATATTAGCAAGAATGTTAGTAGGGTTAAGGGATTGCTGTTGGATGATTGAGGGCATTTTGGGAAGGAAATTATGTGATTGAGGGTATTTTGGGAAGGAGAAAGTCAGTGTAGGAGTGTGTTTTGCATATAATAAAAGAGTAGTTAATTGATATAACACCTGATGAGTTAGATTGATTTAGATATGTTGTTTTTCTGTTTTTGGACTCATTCAGCTCGAATTTGGGTTAGTCAACGCTTAATGCAATCACCAGCAAAAACAGGATTTTGTGTTCGTGTCAGGCCCCCTAAACACGCACGGTTAATGTTGTGTTGTGATACACAAACACCCCCAGCCATACACTTAAAGGTATAACTACAAAATAAACTTAACAACATGATAAGTTATGTCGGGTCAAACATGTTGGTTCTATTTTGTTAATGTGTTAGGTCGTAGGATACAATGTCAACACAACCCATTCTCGTCATTAAACATGTCATGTTATTGTTCGGTTGTGAAACACACTCAACTTTCAACTCAATAAGCACAAGTTGATAGCTCTGTTCACAAGAATGTACAGAATCTAGAACTGCATGCAAATAAATGTGACAATCATGCAAAATAAATAAACATTCAAAGATATTAGAAGGAACCTGATGATAAAAATATAGATCCAACAATCAAAATTCAATTAACCATAACCTCAATATTATAATAAAGCAAAACAAAATCTCAAATGTAACCTAATCTGAAGTTCTCATCGAACAAAAAAACTCCCAACTCAAACGACCTCAAAACTATGAATTGTGCTCAACAACATAACTCATAGGCATAAATTCAGTTTCTTGCATGGCAATGACCTTAAGCTGTAACAGATGGCTTTGAGGCAGCAGCAGAGAGTCTGGATCTCTTCTTTGCCAAGCTCTCGCTACGGCGTTCGCGTTGCTCCTTCAACCTAGTTGCAAGAAGCTTCTGGTACTCCGCCGCCTCAGTCTTTGCCTTCACAATTCTCTTCTTCTTCTCTGCAATTCTTGATCGCTTCCTTTGTAAAGTCAAAGGAGTCACCAGCCTCTGAATTTTAGGAGCCTTGCTGCACTTTTTGCCTGCACAACAGAGTAAACAATTAATAACAAACCATATATATACTGAAGGTTGCAAGAATAAGGAAATGAACCCACCAGCTTTGTTAGTGAAGTTTCGGCGATAGGTGTTGACATATTTGCGAACATCATCATCCTTTGAGAGGTTGAAGAGCTTGCGGATCTTTGATGCCCTCTTTGGTCCTCTCATCCTTGGCTTCTCAACATCAGTGAGACCAGGAAGATCATTCTCACCCTTCTTCACGATAACCAAGTTAAGGACAGAAAGATCTTGACTGACGATACACCCACGAACGGACTTCCTTCTACGCTCACCATTTCTCCTCCCATATCCACGGAAGCAAGGGGTACCTGTTTAAACAACCATTTGAACCAAATTAGCATCATCTTGAAAAGAAGAAAAAAACTGAATTCAAGAAAAGACAATATACAAGCTAAAGTATCTGTCACTAAGAAACACAACACAAAATGTGCGTTCGAGCTCACTACGTTTCTGCCTGTGTTGTGTTAGTGTTGGAATAACCAATAGGATTAATAATCTATCCCATCAACATTCAAACATACACATGCACAATTTATTATTCATGTTGCGACATACACCAATAGGTGTTTTAATAGTAAAATAATCCCAAAACCCTAGCTTGCCTTATTGTTCATATTACATTTGAATGTTAGTTAACATAGTCACATTAACTAGTTGTTTTTGCACAAATTGTGTTGTGTTTGTGTTACGTGTTCATAAATATGTAGTGTCAAGCACAAGTTCATCATTCAACAAGACACAAACACGGCACAAATTGCCAGCTCTACTACATACCAAACAGATACAAGAATTCCACTCATATAACTACACAATTATCACAATCACAATTATCTAAAAACTAAAGAACATAGGACATAAGTAAATATCATTCTGATGCAAAAATTGGAATCAAAGAGTTATACACAGGCTGAGGACAAATCAACAAACCTCTGTAGAGCAGAAGGCGAACACGGCCTGGAGTAAGAACTCCCTGCTTCATTGGGAAACCTTGTTTGTCACAGCCACCCATGATCTTGAACACGTAACCCTTGAACTCCTGTTAATTACATTCAAAGGTGTGATTATGGTATAAAACACAACACTAGAAAAAGATAAGCAAAACATAACAATGAATTACATCGCCAAGAGCATCCCCATGCACTTCCTGCGAGATCCTCTTGTCATAAAAAGCTCGTCTGCAGCATAGAAACAATGTAAGAAAATGTATACTACCAATAACATCTATTCACAGTAAAAACAGAGGTAATCGAAACTTAGAGAAAACAAGCTAAAATCATGAAAATCACAACCAATAGGATAACTCAAACAATATACTTTTTTATTACACGGTAAACCCATCTTAATTAATTCACAATCAAATGTAAATAATTCAAAAATAACTGTAGTCAACACAGTGATTAAAACAAAGCTAAACAATAAACAAAAGGGACTGTATGGGATTAGAATTATTGTTACGGAGTAATTATCAAGAATCAAAATCATATTCTCATTGTTCATGTTTGGATTAAGATTTTTGGTTGTGATAGCGTCTGTAGATGAGAATCTCAATCCCATTTCAAAATTAAAAATCCAAACACTACCCTAACTTATATTGACAGTACAAAAACTAATGTGAAATTGCTTCTTAAGCTTAAATAGACAATTGAAACATTCAAATTGGCAGTACAAGAAAAAAAAAAAAACAGGAATATGAAGCTAATGTGAAAGTGTTTAGAGACCAGGAAGATAGTAACAATGAACAAACTGAACTAAGATTGTAACAATGAACTAAAAGCATCAAAAAACAAAGAAAAAAACAGTTGATGTAAACAAACCCATTTATCCAAATCTATAGCCAATTTCAGCTTAGTGTAAAAAACTGACAATGCAAAAACAAATATGAAGGAACATCAAGCTAGATTCAAATGATATTGAAATGTGAGTGTTAATAAATGTTCAATAGACAGCAACAACATTCAAATATTCATTACAAAACTTTTTTTTTTTTTTTGAAACTTTCATTACAAAACTTAGATTGTCAGCATAAACTATAAGCATTCAAATCTATAACCAATTTCTCATAACAAAAAAAAAAAAAAAACAGAAGAAAAAACAATGTGTCACATACAGTTTGCTATCATCATCGATCTCGAGCTTCTTCTGGCACCCAGTGGTCGGATTTGCGATGTTGAACTGAAACCAAACCAATGACGATAATAAGAACACAACAAAACGAAAAAAAAATAAGGTTCATAAAACAGAGAGATAGAGATCGAAACCTTCATCTTCAATGGCGTCTCTCGCTACAGCCCAGATGTGAAAATGTGCAGCTCTTGCTTCTCAGGCTCCTTGTAGCGAGTTAGGGTTTTGGCCCGAGGAGGGTTACAAAATTTTATACAGAGAGAGGGGATTATTAGGACTGTTTGGTTACAGTTAAAATCTTATTCTCCACTGTATTGGTCTCTTAATCACCGTACACGTGGTTGAGTAATAGTGATTGTTGAGATCTAATGGTTGAGAATAAAATTGGGCCGTTCTCAAAACCTATATTGCCTAATAGCGTTAGTGGGCTTTGTGTAAATAATATTTCATTGGGCCTATTTGGGAATGGGCCTAATATAATTTTTAAAATATTTTAAAATTTAATAATATTTATTTATATTAGGTTAAAAACATATATTGTTAAAGCTTCCTCTCCTCTCTCCCTCAGCCTTCGCCGCCCTTCGTCTCCGGCGTATCTCGCCTCTCATCCTCGCCGTCCGGCATCACCTGACCATCATACGCTCCGGTAAGTTATTATTTGAGCTTGGATTTTGAAATTTTCTTCCCAAATATCTTATTCTTGTTGAGTTTTGCTTGTTAGAAAATGGAAGAACTCCTATCATCTATAATCTTCTGCAATTTGTTATTTTGAATCCTTGGATTTTGATTTTTCTACTTGGTTTTGACTCTGTGTTTGGTTGCTGAGAAAGTAGAGAAAGTGAAAGTGAAACCTTGTTCTGGGATGGAGAGAGTAGTAGTGTAATTTATTTATATAAAAAAATGGTGTTTCAAGATATATTTTTTTGGCTAAGACTACATATTTGGAGGATCATTGATCATTATGTTGAATGAATATATTGTTGAAGAGTACTTTGATTGTTCAATTTAGTTGCATTCCAAGGGAATAGTGCTTGTGTCTCTATCATCTTGTAATTAAGAATGCAACCTTACGTAAAGTGTCCGATTGTCCAAGTGTCGGATATGTATCCGACACAAGTACATTGAAAAGACTGTAATGTAGGATCTGATAGTTAGCGATTGGGTCATTATGCGGAAAATCCTCAATTCTACTTCATACATTTTTTAAAATTTTGTTTGAATGTAGGATCTGATAGTTAGCGATTGGGGCATTATGCGGAAAATATTAATCCCCGAGTTTCAAGTTACTTGCTTTGTTTGGCCAAAAACACTTACTTGTACTCATTCCATAAAGCATTGTGAAATTGTGATCATAATAATGGTTTCTTGCTTGTTCAGTTTTTGATTTTGGTCTTATGGTCATGGTATTGAGGTTCTGTTTTTGCTATGCCTTTGATTTTGTCCTTTAACCGTTATCAGTATAGTCTTTTTTATAGTATCTTTGTTGCTTGGTGTGCTGTGGTTCGTTAAGGTTTGAACCTGGTGCTTTGTGATAGTATTTTAGTAAGATACTCTTTGTATAGACTGAGGGGTTTTTATTATATCACAGTTAATATTCAAAACAAGCACCAAGCAAATCAGATGTGTGATATGAATGGTGGATTGAAACTTTTGAGTTTGGTAGTGAGATTTTGTTTACAAGAGTTGCATTTTCTCAAGTAATCTTTGTTTAGAAAAATGACGACGGGACTGATAAACAATTTGCTGTTTAACTTCAAATGCCCAGTTGGATTTTAGTATTTTACCATGAAATCAGAAACAATTTGTTGTTTAACCTTCATCCATATTTGATTAATTTCGTAGAGAAAACTACAAGATGGCTTTGGGACTGATAACAGGATTAGCAAGGTATTACCGACGTAAACGCACATCGTCACTTAGCATTCTTACATCAAAGACTGGCCCACGAAATTACTATAAGGGAAAAGGGTGCAAGTCTACGGGTTTTCACACCCGCAAAGGTCCGTTTATATCCCCCTTCAGTTTTGCAACATATATTTTTATCTCCCCATAGAGTATGTATATTGGTTTTTAGAACAGTACTGTGTTTCATTATAAAAAAATTCAATGTTTCTTCTGTAACTTGGCACATGTAGCTTGTATGAATTAGTTCTCATATCTCAGCATGTAAAATTTTAAATTCAGAAACTTTGTGGAGCAATGTGCACACAATAAATTTCCTCGTGGATTCTGTTTTTGTTGCACAATATGACATTGGAAGTAAAAATACGAGTCGCATTACAAAGTTCATGTCCTTTTGGGCAAATTTTGAAGATGAGAGCATCTATCCCTGAATAGACGGAGAAGATACAGTAAAAAAAAAATGAAAAAAAGTGCTTGGTTTAGACATATGTTTAGGTTGGCTTCATGTTATTTGCTCTTCAAATGTTAACTAAACAATTTGTTGCAGGTGGGTATGTTTTGGTGCACGAGAAATTGCCAAACTATGTTGTCCCTGATTTGACTGGCTTTAAGGTATGTATCCAACTCAACCTCCATTATTTATTTGTTTACTAGAAAAGTTGAGAGTTGCATATTTACGTCGAGTTCTCTGAAGATTACAGAAATAATCCAGAAAAGCAAAAATACCCCCAAAACTTGTCAACATTAGTAACGGTGCAAATGATTGAAAGAATTTGTAGTTAGTTGCAATGTTTCTTCCCGTTTGTAGCTATGTGCAAAACGTGGAAAGTTTGATGTACTCATCTGCACTTTCTCCTATTTTACTATTTGTTACGCACGAGATACTCGGTTTACATTGTTGCATATTGCTTCCTTGCAGCTCAAACCTTACGTGTCGCAGTGCCCATCAGATCTCAGAGCTCCTGGATCGAGTACTAAGAAAGCAGAAGAGTGAGAAAGCAATCGTGAATCGGTGGCATCGAATAATTTTTATTTGGAAATGCTATGACAATACCATTAAAAATGGAAAGTGATTATGCATAAGAAGGGCTCTATGTTTCGTTTTCGTCGTATTTTTAGAGAAACTAGATAGTAATCCTTAATTATGCAAACTTGATGCCCAATTTTTGGGAAGGTCTTTTCCTTTGGTGTTTGAATTGCAGCTACCTTGGATTAGCTTGTCAAGGATTTGGAGTAATTCATTTTCTAGTAATACAAAACTTTTCACTATGTTTAGTAATATTGTTGCATTTACAAATAGAGAATAAAGAATGTTGTATTTAAATACAGCAATTAGAAATATAGGTACTTCTAAAATGTTATCATTCCTACCAAGGCAAGTTGGGTTAAACAGTTTAAGCGCTTCAGATTCTCTTTGAGGTCTCGGGTTTAAGTCTTCATGCTGACGGTATGAGGTGAGTTATTGAGTTTAAAGAAAAGCACATGACTATTTACGCCAACAAAATAATTATTTAATATATTTTAAGTTTCACAAAAAAAATTGACGAAAACTAACCAGAATCATTTTGGGTTTATATTTGAAAGTTCATGAACTAAATTGAGTTTATATACGAAAATTTAAGTATCAGATTAAACTTCTTGCTTCTATTTTATAACTCCTAATCGACCACCCCATTCAGTCTCATTAAGCGGTTTGACACGTCAGGAACAACGAAAAGCAGTCTAATTAAAATACGTGCGCGCAAACCCAATTTAGCCCCGCGGCCCAAATTGCTAGGTATCAACCACTTGATCAATTCTCAACAAGATTGGCCTAAAATTAAAGCTCACAATGCACACACAAAATCACCACTTGTCTCTACATCTAAATCAATGTCATCATCTTCATCAATGTCCATGCTTCCTCCAAGAAAGCTTCCACCAACCTTGACCCCATCTCCTGGTCTTCTTGCCTCCTTAGCTATGGCCAATATCTCCTCTATGCTTTGAGATGGTGATGACTCATCATTTCCATTTTCACATTCCAACAAAATATTGTTGGCTTCATGATCTTCCTCCATGAATTCTATTGGCAAGTTCTTCAAGAACCATGGGTGCTTCTTGATTTCTGGGATGGTGATTCTCTGCATCAAAATGTGACCCAAATTGTGTAAATTTTAAATATCGAAAGAAAATACTCTTCCCGTTTTAAAATGAGTGTTTTAGTTTGTAACAAACTGTTTAAAAAGAAAAGATGTCACTCTTGCAGTTATGGGTGTTTAGATGAAAATATGTTTGTTGTTACCTTCTCAGGGTTCCCTACAAAAATCCGAGATAAAAGATGTCTACACTCCAACGAAACTCGAACATAATCTGGAATGGAATAGTGAACACTGAGAATCCTCTGCAATAATAAGTTGATAACAAGTCAAATATTTTGAAAAAAGACAATGAATATGAATCCATTTTGTTCGATTTTGCGAATACGTAGAATTGAATCGAGCCTGACATAGGTCTTATTAGAGGAACCAAGTTTTTAACCGCTTGACCCGCAAGATTTTGGTGAAGTACCTGAAGTGTTTTTCTGAAGTTTTTAGGATCATCAGGATCTTCAAAAGGGTAGGCTCCAACCAGCATCACATATAAGGTCACTCCACAAGACCAAACATCTGCAATCTATACAATTCCACAGGAGAAATATAAAATCAATAATGACTAGTAAAAATGACAATAATGTGCACAAAACATCAAAAATTCAAAAGAGGCATTACAAAAATGGAGATTGACTGATTGATTGGTACCCACATTTCTTTTTGCATATATAGTTGGAATTTAGGTTTTGGGTCGATTTTGAGAATTAGGTGTTCGCAAATTTGACTCTAAATTATAAACTTTATATAATTGATGTAACACTTGATTTGTATTTTGATCCTCTTGTCGTTATAAAGTTATTTGAGCCATATATTACAATTCAATGATAATGATCATTACTCGTGAAAAATATGTGATTAATGTAAACAAAAATAAATCATTTTTTTGTTTTTGCGAAATTACCTTCCCATCGTACTCTTTTTTGGACAAGACCTCTGGAGCAATGTACGCAGGTGTTCCCACAGTAGATTTTGGTTGCGAGTGAAACACAGATGACTATAAAACGAGGAATATTTGTCATAACCGGAACTGATTATTTGAATATAAAATATCTGTTTGGATTTCTAACTGAATCAACAATTTAATAAATTACTAATTTTGTTACCTTCGAATAACCAAAGTCGCATATTTTGAGGCGAGGTGTTGAGCTTCCGTCTAAAAGTGTATTTTCTAATTTTAGGTCTCTATGGCAAATTTGCTGCAACAAAATAACATATACACATTAGTGGTCATAATTGAATAGAGACGTACGTATCTTTCATACACGAACTTTTAGTATACATAGATAGAACCATTTTACCAAATTGTGTACAAATAGGTACCTAAACAACTAACTTTAAACACTGACGATGTAACATTTTACATTTGATGAAAGTTCGTATATGGAAAATATATGAATGTTCGATGTTTAGTACGAGAATTTATATATAATATATATACCATTGAGTGGCAGTAACTGACTCCAGATATCAATTGTTGAAAGAAAAATCTGGCCTCATCTTCACTGAACCTACCAGCAATGCAAATTCTCTCAAAAAGCTCTCCTCCAGCAGCATATTCCATGACAATTGCTAGATGGGTTGGTGTTAGCAAAACCTACATGTTCACAAAATGGACCAAAATTGGGAAATGCTGTGAGAAAATTCAATTATTTGAAAACCGGACCGGTCTAATTGAGGGAGAGTCCGGCTTTCAATTGATTAAAAATGTGAATTCAAGTCTCATTGAATAGGGCGGAGAAAAGTAATGAGAAAAATGAAGATGTGTTTTTCTTGTGTAACTCGACCTGTTGGATCATTTGGAAAACACAAAACAAGAGCAGACAATTTCAACTGAATTTGCTTACGCTCGAAAATTAGGACCCCCATTTTTGTGTGTTTAGGTCGAATCTCGGGTTTGATTGGAAACACTTTGGTCATCAAATCACCAAATTAGTTTGTTCTTATTCAACTAAAAGGTTATATATACAATTACACCATAACACAAAAACTTTCACAAAAACATGAAAATATATTCAAAACAACAACAAAAACAAATACCTCCTTGAATCTGATTATATGTGGAGGCG
>JAYMTH010001994.1:0-13463 GCA_036897465.1 Pelargonium australe | reverse complement strand
GAACTTCTCTGCTATATGTTTTTTTTTTTTTTTTTTTTTTTTTCAATGGTGTGTAGAATCAATGGTCTACTGTGTTCTCTGGCATTGTCTCAAAAGCTATGACACTTGAAGTCCTATCAACTGGTGTAGCAGGAAACTTCAATGGAGCCTTGCAAGTGGTAATTAAATCATTAGCTCATTCTACATTCTACTTGTTACTAAATGTAGATTGATTTTATTAAAAATTGTTAACATCTCTCAATATTAATCTAGATGCAAGCTGAGTTCCAAGTACCTTCACCACTTGTCCCAACTCGGGAGAGCTATTTCGTAAGGTATTGTAAACAGCACGCAGACGGGACATGGGCAGTTGTTGATGTTTCCCTCGACAACTTGCGCCCAAGTCCAGTTGTGAGATGCCGAAGGAGGCCCTCAGGATGTTTGGTTCAGGAAATGCCCAACGGATACTCCAAGGTAATTAACTAATAATCTCAAAATGTTGCGAGTATATATCAAAATTCTAATTTTGTCTGTATTTAGGTCACTTGGGTTGAGAATGTAGAAGTGGATGATAGAGGAGTTCACACACTATACAAGCAGCTAGTTAGCTCGGGCCACGCATTTGGGGCGAAACGCTGGATTGCTACATTGGATCGACAATGTGAGCGACTCGCAAGTGTCATGGCAACGAACATGCCCACAAACGACATTGGTGGTAATGATATTAATAAAAACTACAATGTTCTCATAATCGAAGACAACGATATGATCAGTAATGTTTATAACTATTGTTCCCATCAGTGATAACAAATCAGGATGGGAGAAAAAGTATGCTGAAGTTGGCAGAGAGAATGGTAATAAGCTTTTGTGCGGGAGTGAGTGCCTCTACGGCGCACACTTGGACAACCTTATCCGGAACCGGAGCTGATGATGTGAGGGTCATGACAAGAAAAAGTGTGGATGATCCCGGAAGGCCTCCTGGTATTGTTCTCAGCGCCGCCACTTCCTTCTGGCTTCCTGTTTCTCCGAGCAGAGTTTTTGATTTTCTCCGTGATGAACACTCTAGAAATGAGGTATATATATATATATATGTATAGAGAAATTCAAGTTTTCCTTATAATGAAATCAGAATACTAATCAACCGTTTCTCCATTGCAGTGGGATATTCTTTCAAATGGTGGTGTTGTTCAAGAAATGGCACACATTGCTAATGGCAGGGACACTGGCAACTGCGTGTCGCTACTTAGGGTAAATGTAAGTCCCTGCGTGCATATACTCTATACATGATTCGTGCTAAGTGACTGATAAACGTATTATGAAAATTCGCAGAGTGCGAATTCGAGCCAGAGCAACATGCTGATCTTGCAAGAGAGTTGCACAGATCCAACAGGGTCGTTTGTAATTTATGCTCCTGTTGATATTGTTGCGATGAATGTGGTGCTAAACGGTGGAGATCCAGACTATGTGGCTCTTCTTCCCTCAGGATTTGCCATTCTTCCTGATGGAACTACAGAACCCGCAGGCTCCGGTGGATCTCTCCTGACCGTTGCGTTTCAGATATTAGTTGATTCTGTTCCAACAGCAAAACTCTCGCTAGGATCTGTGGCTACAGTCAACAATCTTATTGCTTGCACGGTTGAGAGGATCAAGGCTTCTTTATCATGCGAGACAGCATAAACTCCAAAAAACTCGGCAAGCAAGTAACTAAATTAGAAGATGCACACACTCAACTCTTTTTTGTTCTATTTCTTCATATTCAATCACTGATAGTATATTATTTTGTTACTGCAGTAGTAATTAGCAGAAGGAAAAGGAAAAGGAAAATTAAGAAGAAAGGAGAAGTCAAGAACGCACCCTGCATGATCCCTTCTGATGCTATTTGGTGTTTTGTTTTTGGCAAAGCTTTAGCCCTAAGCAATTCAAAGTGGTGCAAAGATGGTTTAGAGGTTCGGGTATTGACTTCCCTATAAAAACGTAAAACATAGACAAACCGAAGAACTTAATTATAGGATGGGAATTTCCTCCACCCTCTTAGCTTTTATAACTAGTTAAGTTTTTTGGCTATGGTAGAGATGGTTACTAGGTTCTTTATTTTGGGTCCTTTTCTATTTCCTTCTGCTTATTAGCAAACACTTGGTTCTTTTTTCCATTTTAAGAACCTTTGAAATCAATTGCATCTTCTCTATTATCTTATTATTGCTTATTTCTTAGTTTCTGTCAGTCTATTTTATTATATGATCCTAAGAACTGAGTGACCAACTGAACATTATCATTTCTGATATATGGTATATTATAAGGAGTGCAAAACAAGTAAATGGTGTACAGGTAATAGCAATTTCACACTAATGATTCACATTCTTGAGAAAATTGAACAAGCACAAAACTGGTATACATTCCCAAAATTTGACTTTTACATACTATCTAGTCAACTCCCTGCAGATCTCAGGCTCACAAGTTTAACCAGAGAACTAACAGAATTACTAAATTCTAAGCATTTGAACTGTGCCCTTAATTCGTACAAGTTCAATTTGAACCGTCTATTTGTATGTAACTCATGTCAAGCCTTTGCAGAAGACTTTTACACGAACAAATTCAACTTCAAAAAACCAGGCACTGTCTGTGTTCACAAAAAAAAAAAAAAAAAAAACAACAAAAACCAGGCACGTGTGGGGTTAAAAAAAAAAAAAAAAAAAAAAAAAACAAAGCCCCATTCCATGCAATAACAATCTAAAATAGGGTAGTTGAAGTATATATGAATAAAAGAACACTATAAAATTGACATTATGATCAGCAGTACAAAATTGTGTCACCTGACTTGTAATCTTAAACCTTCTTTTTCCTACCCACCATAAGTCTCTTGCCGATTGTTGTACTCTTGACAGAATGTGGCACCAACCCGCGCAGAATGGCTAAGATGCCAAGTCCTGTGAAAGAGTAGTACACCATTAACAGCTTATCGGAAGCCTTGCCAGAGCCTGTCAGTTCCCCTAGTATGGCAACCTGAAATCATATGGCTACAGAATGTAAGAAAAGCAGAGTCTACAATCTTCTCCCAAAGCCTGTGTCAGGGTAATAATCTATTTCCCAACAACTGAATAAAAAGGGCAAGGCTATACATGTTTCTCGTAATATGATGTCCGATAAAAAGTGAAGTGTCCTGCACATTATACCTATCAACATATGGGAGCTATATTATGACCGAATACTTTGCACCAAATCAGAGAACAGAATCAAGCAAACTAAGTTATAACTATAATCACTCAAGGAAATGAGAGTCACAAACTAGGACATCAAATAGTTAAAAGCATAAATGTTGCCTAGAGAAGTGGCTAATTATCCAGTAAAATTGGCTCAAACAATCAGGGAAGGCACAACAATCCTGCACCATCTCTGTAACAACTAGTTTCATGATATTGCAGTCTGATCCTTGTCCTGTGAATTTATCGAGAGTCACATAGCAATTGTTTTACTAGTAATTTCTTATGCGCGTTAAGGAAGTTTCTATACACAAATAGATATACAAAATCTTGACATGAATGCTTACTTTCACATGTCAAGAATGACATATGTGAGGTAGTGCATGTATTTTCTCACGTGAGCTGATGTCGCATCTGATTTAACCGTTCGATATTACTTGTATCCTTCATGAACGAGAGGGTCCATTTGTATATTATTATTAGTTTAATCCCATCTTTTTACTCAGTGGATACCGAATTTCTTCATTAGGCGAAGCAATCTTTTTGCTCACATCGTTTTAACTTATTACAAAAAGGTTGAATTCTAGACACATTGCACACATTACATTCAAATCTCACAGCACTAGCCTCGCATCAAAACACCCACATTGAGATCATCAATTAAATATAAAGACAACCCAGTAACGCAAAGAAAGTTTTCATTTTTCTCCTTTGGCTTCATTAGTAATATGCATAAGTTGGTCACTATCCATCAATCATATGAGTATTGATCATCCAAAATCATAGCAAAACGTCAAGGGCATTGCACCAAATGCAAAAATGATGATTGTGTAATTAGAGACCCAATTGAATTCAACACATCTTCCATCCAATAACAAAAATTGAATTTGAAAGAAAGGGAATGTGGACGAACCATGGAAGAGAAGCAAGAGACGCCATAGATCAAGCATGGTGTGCTGAACCAGGACTTGCGAGCGGAGAGGGCGAACAAGTTAATGAGGGCTAGCGGCCATTGGAAGAGGAGCTTGAGCCAGACAATGCCTACGAAGAAAAGGGGCTTCTGGCTCATCAGGTAATCGTCGTACTCGCGAATGTACCATTCCTTGAGATCGATCAAGACCTCCGGGAAGAGGGTGGCGGGCAGGCAGTTCTGCGCGTCGATTACCGGCGCCACCACCGTCATGACCAGGAAGAATAAGAACAGAACAATGTCTGTCAGACTCAAAAAAACACCCATTTTCGGTTTTTGGTTGAAGCTGCGGTTGCAGAGCAGAACGTGATTTTTTCAACGGATAGCAATACGGAGAGGGAGAGCCTACAAAAGAACGATAATTTGTGTTTTCTGCAAAAGAATGACAATTGAAACACTGAGCATAGTTTTTTTTTTTTTTTTTTCAAATGCCAAATAATAGGATGGATACAAATATAACTTCTTCTTCTTTTCTTTTTCTTTTTCTTTTTTATATTTTGAAATACAAATATAATTGTTTTTATTTTACCTTATTTATTTTTGACAATACATGTTCACAGGAGAGTGATTTTCTGAGCAACCTATTTTGACATTGAAATGCAATCTTGGTGGATGCATGGTCTCTGAAACCTCATTGAAAACATGGTGATCATAACCAGGAGGACCAACACATCAACAACAATTCTCTTTCAAGCTACAAACACAATGATCATACCAAAACAAGATTGAAGTAGGAGACATGTCTCTTTCTATTGAGTTAACTATATACATTATCACAAGTCACAACAAGCTCAGTTCCTTCAATAAATGGTAAGTGGTGCAAACTATAGTACAACATCATCTATGACTTGCTATACTTTTGTATGAGCTGTGCATATAACATCATCTTTTAGCTATACCTAACTTGTGTGGTATGGTATGGAAGGAAAATAACAGAAATCTTGCTACCGATGAGCTAGATTGTAATTTCATGGTACAGTTGAGAGAGGAAAATTTTAGCATACCCGTCGTCCCAAGAATGAATTTTCTCTAGGCAGGTGAATTGAGCTGCCCATCTGAGCTTTGGCCAGTGTGTTTTTTGCTATCACTACTTTTTCTCTTTAGTATCTCCTTGATCTCAGTTTCTTTCTTATCTACAAATTCAATCAAGTTCTTGAAGCTTGTTGATGAGCGGATGGAGCGTCTAGACCTGGCTGGTTCAATGTCCTCCACATCCTCTTCCTCCTCACCCTCTGGGGTAAATCTGCGGAATTGACAGAATACTCTACAGAAGAAGTAAGTAAGAGAAAGGAAGCATACAATGCCACAGATAAGGAACAAGCCCCAAAAGCTGTTGAGAGAAAGCCGATTTGCATCAACTTCACCAATTTGCGTAGAGCACGCGGCACGTGTCAGCCATTTGTTATGAATTTTCTGGAGATCACCATTCTCTGAGAGCTGAAGAATTGCTGTTGACAAGTCAACTGCCAGAGGAGAGTCCCTCTGGAATGCCTGAGACAAAGAAGTTGAATAAATAGAGGCATTAGTGTGATCAAAGCTTGTTTCAGCTTCTTGAATTTTCATGTTCTAGGACATGTGACTATTTAATCAAAGTTGGAACTAAAACTTAATCACTCAAGTCTTAAGTCAGATTTTGATACTTACAAATCCCCACCCGCTTTTTGTGAACTCCTGTCCGACAGTGCTGAATTGACATTTTGTGGTAGCCAAGAAGAGCTCAACGTAAGGAAGCTCATCAACAATGGCGGCTACACCACCTCCTTTTGGTCCGCGCTCAAGGGCAGTCATGTATTCATTCCTATCCCTCAAACTAACAAGCCTAGACTGTGCAATGTTGAGCTCTTCAATCAGATAATTATACGCAAATGATCCATCTTGCACTCCAATTGGCTCGGTACTTGAAATCAAGGTGTCAATCCCTTCAATCCGCGAGGTGAGTTGTTGCACTGTGAGGATGGATGTCAAACTAGCAGTGTAGCTTGAGTTGATAATTAAAACTACAAAAAGCCATATGATCAGCACCAACCGTCCTAAGGTGCTCACAGTGTTCTCTCCTGCGTAAAATCCAAATAGATTAGGACATCAAAGAATTTCTGCATGGATTCCCATGATGTAAGATATGGTAATGTAGCATGAGAAAACATATGAGATGGGGCAAAATTTTACTTACTGTGAGAAAAAAACATTGTTGAGAAACTAAACCTGCAGTATCAGAAAATATATCAGTAAAGAGCTTTTGTATACTGATAAATCAAAGCACGGTATCACTAAATATCAGGGCAGGCTAAGAATGGATGCCCATTTTATCATGAATTCCTCAACATATGCAATATTCTTCGATTACCAAGTGGTTAATAGGAAGCCAGAGTACTAGACAAAATCGAGATCTACTGCATTGGGCTTTGGCATTATCAGAGTGAGAACAAAAGAAACTATTCAAATTATAAACTTAAAAAAGAGATCAATAGTACTAACCAAAAAATTGTTATGAGTTGTTGACTTGGAGGGCCGCGGAATTCATGATTGATTCTGTGCTCAAGAATCCAAACCACAGCACCCACAAAAAGAAAGAAGCCAGCAGTGACAAACCACATCTGAATTGAAAATGGCTTGAGGAAAGCCCATGGGCTAGACCTCGCCTCTTTGACTGGAGCAACTACAACAAGTCCTGATTCCATGTAAGGTTGCGTGAAATCTACTATCTTTGTCCTGTTTGTAGTAATTGTTATGTCCCCAACAGCTGCATCATAGCTCTGAAGAAATAAGACAGCGAGTCAAGATAAATATGTTGCATATTAACAACCTTATGCTACTTAGAGGTAAGCATGATTGCCACTTCAGCAAATTATAAGAAGTAGGTACTCACATTTTGTGAAACGCCATAGACAAGATCACTGTAGGAAGGGTTTCTTTTACCATCTCCATATAGCATATACTTGCGTGGAACAGGATAAGGCAACAAGTTTATTGCAGCTTCAAAGACATCAACACAGTATCCTTTCACTCCTGGGGGGTTTGAATCCTTGGTCACAAAGTCTTTATAACCTACACGGTAAGGAACTGCAATCCTCAGAGGCTTCCCATTGTTTGGGAATACCCATCCTCGAGGTGTTGCTGTCGTTTCACCAGGCCAAATTACACTGTAAAGATGTTGGTTACTGGTAGATTTATTGGGGGGCTTCTTATATACAACCTCAGGAGCAACAACAGAGAGACCAGAATAACTTGTCCAATAACCAATCCTGCGGGATCCAGTCCCACCAATGTTGAGAACATCATAGGCTGGTTGAACTAAATTCTTATCTTGATCATATTCAATCCGACCACTTAGACCTGTGAAGTTCATTCTCATGATTGTCTTTAGCAACTGTTGGCCTCCCTCAAAAACCCGGAGTGATGATAAGTGCAGTGAGCTTCCATTTGTGTCGCGCAACTTTGGGTCATTAGAGAAAGATAGCTTTCCTCCTTCACTGAAGAAAACATCAAGAGCACGGGCAGCTAACCAAACAGAGTCATAAGCATACAGTGCGTAGGTATTGAAACCTCCATTCCCTTCATGTTTTAGGCTCTTCCATCTAGACATAAAAGTCTTTTGGAGAGCAGTATCCGGAATGTGATGACGAAGAGCAATAACCCCTTGTAAGAGACTCATGATGCCAGGGCTAACTGGTTCTGAAGAATCCAGAACAGATGGAAGCCAATCTGTAGCAATCCAAACATAACCATTACCAACCATCCCAAGATTTTTTGCAACAGAAAAAATTGTAAGACCAGAGTCAGGATTAACATGTACAACATAAACCCGAGATTCCATAAGATTGACTTCAACTAACAAGTCATTGATTTCCCTTTTCGTGGATCCTGGAGTGAAGGCCGCCTTGTAAGAGATCTTGGCACGCTTTGTTGCCAGAGCATCACCCAATGCAGAAACCCCACCTCTGCCATAATCATCATCGACAAAGATAGCAACTACCTCCTTCCACCCATAATACTCAACCAGATCAGCAATTGCATTCATCTGAAAATAGTCACTCTGTGTAGTGCGGAGGAAATATGGGTACTGCAATGCAGAGAGAGCGGGATCTGTCGCTCCAAATGACAGAAGCGGTACTTGAAGTTCATTAACAACATGGGAGATGACATGAGCTATTCCAGAGGATTGAGGGCCAATTGCAGCAACCACATCATTTTCCATGAGCTGCAAAGCTACATGATTGAACACCCCAGTCAACCTTTTCACATGTACACGAGAGAGCAAGATAGGCACACAAATTTGATAGTTGATTCAACAATGGGGGATCCAGAAAAGAATTCAACCCAGACAGTAGGTTAGGTAATGATCTATCATAGTGGCGAAAAATTAAAAAAAAAAAAAAAATGATCTATCATAGTAAATGGTTGTACTAGCAGAAATGAACTTCAAATCAATTTCTTTTAAAACCCATTCAGTTTGATACAATTTGGCAAGACAATCACAAACAAGCACAAGAATAAGGTTTCAATTACCTTCCACGGTTCCTAGAAACCCGCTGCAATTAGTATCATGTAAGATGAGGTTCAGTTTTGTTCCTGGAAGGATGGTTGAGTCAGAATTAACATCAGCAACAGCAGCCAATAAACCCGGGCCTGCTGCTCTTCCAATAACTGAATCAGTAGTATATAAAGCTCCAATATTCACCACTTTTGGCCTTGGGGAAGAAACAGAAGCATTTCCAGCCCCACTCACTACTTCCATGGGCACCAACACATAAACTATCCAGCACAGTAGTGCTCTTCTCATGAAAAAACGGCTGGTAATCAAGGAGACCGCCATGCCCAGAAAGTGATTGTTCAGCTTACTGATTCTTCAAATCATAGCTGTGCAATTTGAAGATAATAAGCACCTGTAAACAAAAATATGAACACTACCCAGAATCAATATAAACAATTTCATATATTTTCCTCAAAACCCAAGTCAGATACAAACAAGAGACCAACCCACAACTAAGATTGATCATCAGGTCACAAAATATGAGACCTACCCAGCTAATATTAGTGCAAAATATTGGCACCCCAAATGGGAAACCAGGAAAATAAAGAAGCGCAAGAGCTATATTCAACGTGGGTATATTCAGAACTAGTAATATTTTATCTCCATGACTATATCATCATTACCTAACCAATCCAGCAAAATAAAGACAAATAATATGATACAGCAAACAATCTCAACAACTTGGTGAACCAACATTCAAACCAGTTGAAATTGAAAGTGAAAGTGAAAAAATAAATATGAAAACAAAAAATCAATAGTAAAAGAGAGAGAGACCCAAATGAGAATGAGTGAAGAATAGCATTATCAGATGAATTACCTGATTGCCCAATACAAATGCAGCATGTACAGTGGAGTGGAGTGTATTTATATATAATGAGCCCAAGGACACAATCAATCAACACATGACTGATGACACTATTCACCTTCACAAAACAAAGGGAAAAATTAAAAGAGAAGAAGAGAGCTCCAGAGAGGTTTAAACAGTCTTGCAAGCTCAGTAAGGAATCATTCTTCTTCTTTAATGTCCACTTGTCCAAACTAAGCTTTTGAAAATGGTGAGCTTGAATATTTAGTCCAATCAAGATTTGTGGAGTAATGATCAATTCAATGGCTGTGATCTGTCCACCTCAATGGATCAGATGCCAACTCATTGTGATTGGTGAGCAAGATGGCCATCAACATCTTACAACTTCCCATCTTTTTTTTTTTTTTTAATGTGAAACATGTGGGTTCTGCTTGGGTTAATGGGTTCCAAACTTTATTATAAAAATATATAAAAAATCATTTGACCCCAAAATGGTAGCTTTGTCTCTTCCTTGTGGGGTTGTGTGCGCGCACAGTTAAACATCATCAATAGAATTTTCAATTATATATATAGGTATTGTGTAGTGAGGTAGTTGTTAACTACAGATTAACAATAAAAATGAATGGATATGCTTTAGCTAATGACATCACTAGCTTCTGGTTCTCTTTCCTATTCACAGTGATATCACAGCTTGGATTTGGACAATCAGAAGAGAATGACACCATTCCAAGATTTGTGGTTCAGGTGAATGGGCCATCATTCATAACATACAAAAATGAAACTATTTATAAATACTTCTTTTTTTATTTGTTAACACTATTGGATTACAAGTCTTTAAGTGAAAAATGAATACATAATTGTAATAAATTTGAAAGAGAATTAAAGTTTTGTGTGTCATATTAGATCAAAGCAAAAAAGAATCCATGTGAAAGTGTCTGAGAGTTTGAAATTACTTTATAAATTAGAGAATTCATTCTGATTGTAATTTTAATATGTTCATAGAGTTTGACATCTTTATTCATATATCTTGCCTGGGTTTTTAGTTTAAGTTTGTGATTAAAACTTACTGTTGAATTTTTATTTGCATAAACTTCTGAATTGAAAACTTAAGAATAAATTGCATGAATTCTATGAGCACATGTTGTGTGGATCACATAGGCTTTTTGGTTGAATGATACCTAAAAAAGCACAAAAAGTTCTTGAAAATGCCAGCACCTAGCTAGGAATAGCATGCTATTGTCTAATTAAAGTTGATTGTGTTGTGTTCAAATTTCAATTGAGCATGTCTTTAGACTCAAAATCTCTTTCTCAATAAATTACTAAAATTTGCCTTAAACATCTACCTACTCTTGGATATGGCCATATGGGCCAACCAACTTACCATGAATGGTATCCTATTTTGGACCAATAATGCCTTTAGATAAGACAAATCAAGAAATCACTTTCTTTCCCAAGATAAATGCCAACCTCCAGGTAATAAAGACACTCACATAGTCACATTCCTTTCACATTAATATCTGTATTATAAAATTTACGTGTATTTTAAATAATTAACATTTAACGACATTAATATGAAATGTGAAATTCATCGTCACTTGATGATATACAAAAAGTTGTCAAGTCTAAAATGCTTCAAATAATTGTTATTGTATATCATATTTTTTTTCACTTCTTTAAAGAATGTCATATACCATAGCTCTCTGAAAGATTTCTCACAACATGAGAAGCAGTCAGGATTCTGCAAAGAGTGCTAAAAAGAACATGGGCATGAGTCATGTGACAAACAGAGAAAAAGCAAAGGCCTAAGACCATTTCTTTAATTATCAGTTGAGATTTGATTTGAAGAACCAGTCCACCAAATTGATGACTGATATTTGTCTTTTTCTCCAAGATATTTGAATTTCTCGGATTCTCAAATCATGACCTACAATCCTTGTAATTAATTAAAGAAGTGGCCACACACTATCAAAAGTGTACGTAAAGCATGTGTTTATTCCTGTAGCTACCTTCTTAATCAGCTTTTAGTCAAAAGAATTGAACTTGAAGAGTAGAGAAGTTGGGAACTAATACTATATTTCAGAAATTTCAACAATGGCTTGTTCATGAAGAAAATGGGGTTTTGTTCATAAACCCTACCAATAATTAACTGTCCAATTTCTGTAGAGTCTGCAAAAGCCAATCAAATCTTCTACTTATGAATCAATAGTTACAATGAACTATGAAAATGAATTACAAATTAAGGGTTTGTTTAATTTCTGGGTCTGTCTAGATGGATAATATTGGAGGCAACAACTACTATATGCTCTGTTTTATGTTGGAATCTGTATTGCTCTTCCATTACTTGAGTAGTGGTTGTGTACTGTTGTCCTCCCAATTATCCAATCTCTTCATAGCTTCTTGTACCTCTTTGTTCCAGTCCGCTCGGAATGTTACCCACATCAAGATTACTGTTTGCATCACAGTTCCGAATATCATCCCAATCCATATTCCCTGTAATATTCATAGCCACGCACGAAAAAACAAAATACATTACTTGATTCGAGTCTTGATTGTTACGCTTATAATGAAACTACAAACAATTGATTACCTTTGCACCAAAGTTGAAGTAGAAACCAAAGAGCGAACCCAATGGGACACCCACCACATAATAACATCCAATATTGACATAAGCAACAAAAGCTTGCCATCCGCACCCAACAGCAACACCTATCATCATAGTGATTCACACATCAAAACATGCATGCAATTTTACGTGTTTAGTCAATTAGTGATCATAGGTTAATATATAATTAAGTACCAGACAAGACGGGCTGAACTCCATTGAGGAGGAGGGAGACGGCCAAAAGGGGGCAGAGATCGGAGACGGCGGCAGCCACAACCTCGCCGCTGGTGAAGCCGTAGCTGATGACATCTCTGAAGAGCATCACAAGAATAGCAGCAACCACTGATATGAAGAAAGAGATCAATGTGACCACTGTCACTGAAAATGCAGCTGACTTTGGATTCCCAGCTCCAAGCTCATTGCTCACTCTCACACTGCAATTCATATATTATAATCTTACATTACATACATAACATGAATTTAATTACAAACATAATAATAAAGACAGAGAAATGAATTTAGGAACAAACCTGGCTGCTGCATTAAGCCCAACAGAAATCATGAATACCCATCCGGATAGTGTCATGCTTCAATCACCAAAAATAAATTACTATATATTAGAATTTAGAAATATATTACGAAAGCACCAATATATGTATATATCTTCTCAAAAGATATATATGTGCGTATACGACAAACAAAAAAAATGATTCAACAATATCAACAATTGCAACTAACAATGTGACAAGATTACTACTGTGCAACAAAATTATTTAATTATTGGGAATCTGGTCTAGTACAACGTTTGCAACACGAATGAGACCCATGTTTCATACGTTTGTTGACGGTGCAGTTTTGAGATATTTAGCGCAGTCTTTTTAACTCTTAGTACATGCATACATACATACATATATACACACACACATATTGATGACTTCATATTCTGACTTGTAATCAGCGTTGCAACAAACTATTGACACAAGATCTTGCTATTTTCTTGCCTCCATAATAGCAAAAGATTGATATTTTCTGTTTGCAATATATCTTTTAGTTGCATAGAAGACCAAATCAATTTTTACTTTTATGCACAAATATGTGAACTCATGTACCAAAATTTTACTTCGTAATTCAATTTGTATAATACCAGGTCAAAATCATGTTAATTAATTATAGTCTTGTGAACATTACTAATTAATATCTATAAATACATATTATAAAAGTTGAACCAAAAAACAGGTTTATAATGCGTATTATAGCGTCACATCATCAACTTTTTAGTTTTGACACAAATTTTTACATAATTATAAAATCAACCCTAACATACAATAAGGTAACTTAGGTAAAATAAATATGTAAACTAAAGTTATTAATAAAAAAAT
>JAYMTH010001993.1:0-13463 GCA_036897465.1 Pelargonium australe | reverse complement strand
CATGTGAGACTCACATGACCATTTAAGGTGAGTTTCAGTTATATTTGACAGTTGATAGACTTGTTAATAATTTTGGTATCTCCAAAACTTCGTTTTAAAACTTTGGTTCCTCATGTGTTATAGAACCGAAAATTGGGGCCTCATCTGTCATTACCCCTTATTTTTTTATAACTCCACATGAATTCCCCCAAAAAATAAAAATATTTTATAAATTAATTGTCAACAGAGAAATGATCAGCTGCTTCGAACTCATTTCACCATTTTGAATCTGATCTGCATGGGCCATATGATTCTTTCTGGCTGCGAGATTAAAGCGTTTGATGTCTTTCACATATTCGGGTATCCGTAGAGTCGGATGCACTGGATCATACTCCAGTTAGGATATGAATTTAGGCAGTTCAAGGAACACGCGTGGCTACAGAAAATGAGAGCACGCGCCTCCGTGTATTATATTTGAAGGAAAATGGATGGTTTATTATATTATTTGTTTAATTTGAGTATATTATTTGCTTACACCAATAAATATATTAAAGTTTATCATACTCAAAGTGTTCAAATTATTTTCAAATTTAGCAATTAAAAATTAAATTGTATAATTAATTAAAATCTGTACAATATTAACTGTCATAGTCTATATTTATATCCACTATAAATCAACCATTTAATTTTGTCATAAAATGTAAATTTGGAGGATCCACCAACCCATAGTTACTAACCCAATAGTTGTATTATTTGTATTTTTAGCCACTTGTTTAGCTCCTAAACCCACAATTTTCACAAGTGTCCTCCACGTCCTATAA
Source organism: Pelargonium australe (assembly GCA_036897465.1). Taxonomy (NCBI): domain Eukaryota; kingdom Viridiplantae; phylum Streptophyta; class Magnoliopsida; order Geraniales; family Geraniaceae; genus Pelargonium; species Pelargonium australe. Next base: position 12,663 of record JAYMTH010001993.1, on the reverse strand, counting down.
AAGCGCGTGACCATATTGCACTATAAACCCAGAAAAACCTTATTTTTTATCCACTAATTATTCCTCAAACTCTCCTTCTGTTCTTCGCATTTTTTTTTAATTTTTTTTCCCATATTTCATCTAAATTAACTGTTTATTGCGCGAGAGCTGTGAAAAGCGCGTGGTTGTGTATCCCACACGCACCTGATCATATATATAATCACGAGTCTTCTCTTTTTCAACCGTCGAAGCAAGCAACACCGAGCCGAGCCTCCACCGATTGGCTCTGTTTCTGTGGATCATTCCGTCGAGCACTTGTCGTGCACAAGCCATGAAAATGGACAGCATGGTCAACGAAGAAGAGGAGCGAAACGGTTCCGGCGGCGACGGCGACGGAGACTCTATCTGCTACAGAACTATAGAGATGGACCGCCGCCTGGTCTCTCCGCCGCCGGCGTATGTTCCGGCATCCGATGACGACGGAGAGGACCTCTTCATTCCTCCGTTGAACTTCTCCATGGTCGACAATGGAATCTTCAGGTCTGGTTTTCCGAACTCCGCCAACTTCTCCTTCATCCAGACCCTCGGCCTCCGCTCCATCGTGTATGTATTTGTCGTTCTCAGCTAAGCTGCTCTCTGTAGTCTCTTTGTATCTGTATGTGGTTTTATTTAGGGTTTTGCTGATGGAGAATTTTGTGTTGCGTAGATGTATGTGTCCGGAGTCTTACCCGGAGATGAACATGGAGTTTCTTAAGTCCAATGGAATCAGGCTTTTTCAGTTCGGAATTGAAGGATACAAGGTGAGTACAGCTTAATTATTAGTTTGTTATCGTTTTGAGCTTTGTTGAATTTGCTGCCATTGCTATTGCTACAATTGGCTTTACTTTGCTCTGTAAATTTGGAGTTTGTATGGCTTCCTATTGGACTTCAACATGAATTCTGGAATTCATGAGGTTTCTGTCATGTTCATTCCTCATTAGTGTCGAGTGTGATTTTTTATGCTTCCACTGAGTTACTGGAATGGAGTATAATTAGATCATGTGATTACTATTTTCGAAATGAAGACTCTATAATGGTGTTTTGATTGGATTTGACATTCTATGCAAAAACGATGGTGGGTGCTTAACAGTTGCTGGCTAGTGATCTTAGGTATTGATTCTTTGTATTAACTTCTGTCTAGTGCGTAGTTTGTTTTTAGTTACAATTATTCTCACTATTTCTTCCCCCAAAGTTGGCTATACTTAAATCTTAATCATAAATTCATTATCATCCCTATTATTTTATTGCTAATACTACTCATACATGAGTCGTCTGATGTTGTATCTATGCTTGTCTTCTTCATTGAGAAATGGGTCTTGCTGAAGTACAGCAAGTTTGAAATTCTAAGTAATAAATTATGTATGAAAGATTGATTGCAAATATTGGCTATAGTATCACATGCTTTTGTTGTTAAGATTCGTCTTGTTTCACTATAAAATATAACAAATCTTATTGAATTAGTTGGAATATATAGTTTTTTAGTGATGTGCTCATTATTTGCTATTCACAAAGGTTTTCATTAGTTTATTCATCTCCATGTATATTCTGGATTTAAATTTGGATTTCAGCCCCTATAAAACAAAGCCTAATTAGAATCTACACATCCTTTTCTATTCTTCTTTTTTAATTCCTCTCCTTAAAGCAGGATAGATGCTCAAATAAAACCCTCTCTTTCTCTCATGAATAAGTGGCCCTCTCTGGTTGGTTGTCTTTGGGTTCTTTTCAAACCTCGTGGTACAATAATTGGATCTTGTTTTCTTTATGGCAATTTAAGTTTATACGAGGTTCGTACTTTTTGCTGGCTTCACTATTAATGAAACTTGATTATATGCTGCAACTTTGTTATCTAGTTTATCCACATGCATTCTAGTTACAAGGTGTAATAAATTTGCTGGTAATTATTACTTCAAACTGTACCATATTTACCCCCACAACTGATGGGTGGGCTAGCCATTCACATACTATATATTGAATAATATGCTAGGATTGATCCCTTTTGACCATTCTAAGCACACATAACAACCATCTTTTGTCCCTTAGGGGAAGACTCTATGGTTCATGACGCCCATTTCTTTGTACGAGGACGTGGGTTTGAATCTCATTCGTTGTGGGAAAAAATGAGAGAGTTGTCCCCTATTGTGTAGCTTGGCCCACTGGGCTTTCAATAAAAAAAATGCATTCTAGAATCTTTTGAATGCCTTGATAGAATGAACTCACTGTCACATACTGCAGTTGTTTGGATAATATCATCATGTAATGTAAATCGTCATGGCATGTGAAAGTTGGACCCATGCTGTTTACTTGGAATCACATAGAAAGTTTCATGAAGATGGTCATAGGAGAAAATACTCAACGCACAATTTTTGGTTACCCCACCGTTGAACCAAGTGGAACCAATCTTGTCAGGCTTTCATTCATGGTCTAGATTCTGCTCAACATTTTCCTGACACAAAAGAAAAAGAGAGAAAAAGCCAAGTATCACACATACATATCCTCTGCATAAGAGTTATGCAAGTAAATCTTAACCTTGTTACAAAGCCTAGCTGAGACATAAACTATGTTTGGTTCAATGAACCTAGTTATGAAGAGTGAAGACAAGTATGTAAAAGGAGTGAGACAATGGAGACAGTTAGACATGACATCCTGCTTAGGCTTCAGCCAAATGTAGGGCTCAGGGTGAGCATAATCTTGTAAGTCTCTTCACATCTTTGGTGGTGGTGGTGTAGGAGACCACTTTGGTGCAGTAATGTGCCAAAAGCCCTAGCTAGGGAAAAGAGACGAAGTCTCTATTCCTGAAAACAAGGTCGTGCTAGAACAGGCAGGTAAATATATAGCCTATCTAGTGACGTTTGGCGTTGCAAGAAAGGATTTCGGCACCTTTCTGTATCAAAAAAAAAGTAAAAAAAGAAAATAATAGAATTGGGTGATCCCACAATTGCTTGTATAATTACGATCAATAGTGGTTAAGAATTAAGATTAGCAATTGGGAGTATTTTCTGTTAATTATCTTCCTAAGATTTTAATTAAACCAATATACCGTAGACTAGACACTAAATATGTATTTTTTAAAGTTTTGGCGCAATAATTTCTAATTGATCATTGTAATTACTCCAATGGAACGTGAAGTGTTTTCAATTTATCTGATGCACTTCATCTATTGATGGTGAAAGATGTTTTAACTGTTGAAATATAACTGCACAACTTAACTCCAATATTTTGCATCCAGGAGCCCTTCGTAAACATCCCAGAGGATGCAATTCGCGAAGCACTGAAAGTCGTTCTTGGTATCATATGAACCTAATATCATCAAACTTGATTGCTTTAATATTTTCTTATACAGACTCTTATATTCCTTCATTGCAGATGTAAGGAATCACCCGGTATTAATTCACTGTAAACGAGGAAAGGTGTGTCCACAATTGATTATTTGAGAAACCTGTGCATCATTTTTAAGTTTCAAGCCTTCAAGCTAATGGGTGTTTGCTTTTGCTATGTGCAGCATCGAACTGGTTGTGTTGTAGGGTGCTTGAGGAAACTGCAAAGATGGTGTCTCACATCTGTTTTTGACGAGTACCAGCGGTTTGCAGCTGCCAAAGCTAGAGTTTCAGATCAGAGGTTTATGGAATTGTTTGATATTTCCAGCTTGAAGCATCTGCCAACGACATTTTCAAGTTCAAAGAGGTAATGAAATGACCACCTGCTGCCTTAACTCGTTAGTGCAAGAGAATCCTAGGTCACACTTTGGAATAAATTGGAAAAGGTGTTGAGTTACTGGAATTCATTTGTAGCAGAGGAATAATTCTTCTTTGTACTTTGGTGGTAGAAGAAAACATATATATATGTTTTGGCATGTCCGTTTTTATAGTGTACCATGCCTTTCCTTTCCCTATATTTGTTGCTAAGCGGTCTCTATGTTTGCTACTATATATGCAACAACTGTTGTGGTAGATATGTTTGGGTTCCTTTGCACAATTAGCTTCGGTAGATGTCTAGTCGATGATGGAAGATTGTTTGTGGAAAAGAGTTCGTTTTGCTGCTCTACTTCAAAAGCGCAGATGTTCCTGCCAATGATTGTTATGGTAGGCAAGGGAGCTAGAAAAGCTTTTTGTATACTTGAAATAATTCAAGTTTCATGTAGGGTTTTCTTGGTATCTGAATGATAAATTTGGTGATCCTTTGGAATCTTTTCAATATATTTGTTATGTCTTCCGTTACGAGTTCTTGCTACATAGGGTGGATCAGTTGCTATTAGACATTATTTTTTCTATTGCTTTCTTTGGAGGAAATAGACTGTCTATAAAAAATTAGTGTGTACAAGCATATTTGGTTGCAACTGTTTATAACTAACTCTTGAGATTTTCTGGGTAGGGAAGTTACAAGTTGTTGCTCAACTCCTTGAGTCCTCATTTGGTTCGAGTTTTTTAGGTGTTTTAAATTGTTTTGAACTGTCCTGAAAAAGGATAGAGGATAAGAATCCTGCCCTGAATGAAAATAATCCCGCATACTTTCCTATTCGAGCTGGAAATGAGATGTTGCTTTATTGTAGGTGTACACTGATGCCCATAGTCATTTTTGTTTGGGATGCAATTAAATTTCTTTTGGCCATGAGGTTACATCCACTTCCCGGGAAATGATTCCTGGAAAACATAACCTCCTCGGTAAACCAAAATAGTCTGAATCCAAACAGTAGATAATCATCATGATTTAAAATTCGTATTGGGGTCAAATGAGTCTATTGATTGAATCATCCGTTTAACCAGTCTCGCCAATTGGGGGCCTAGTGATGTGGCACATAAAATATAATAATTTTGTTCTGTTTGAAATCAAGTTTTGATAAGCTCTAACTGATTATGTCTTACTAGCATGAATCAGATAAAAGTTAGGTAGTTGATGACTATGGTGAGTCTGCTAATACTTAAGTTTTGGAGTTATAGTATAGTTTAACACGACATCAAATCTGGTTTGGTTTGAAACCAGTGACACTCTTGTGTTGCCTTGTTAATTCTCAGTCCTTCCTCTGCTTTTGTAAAGGCAAGGTATATATTTCCTGGTGTTAATGATTATATCAATTAATTTCACACTACGATGATCACTACATAGATGATGTACAACATTATAGTGTATATCTTGATGTTGGGTTTTGTCCTTTATTTGATTTGTCTACCATCTAAATGAAGTTTTCTTTGGTGTACTTGTTAAAGAATTGCCAGGTTAGGATTTTTTAAGATGTCATTTGGTTTGTGTGACAATATAAGAAATTGTCACTTGATTCATGAATTGGTCCATAAACTGCTTCTTTGAAATATTAGTCTCTTATTCTTGTTCAAAGAATCTTGTAAAGAAAAGGGTGGTCCATTGTTTGTGACTTCCATCATTGTACGATTTGGGGTGGTTATTTTAGTATATGGTCTTACCTTAAAGTTATAAGGTAACAAACTTACTTTTGCAACAAGTCTCATTCTCTTGTGAGAATCTAGCATTTGGCAATGTTCTATTTCCCTTGCACACCAAGGAATGGAAAGACAGTACATTTTTGGTGTTTGAAACTTACATGTGAAGATTGATTAGCAAAATTTTTGTAGGAATTTTGTGGCTTCTGCTTTGCATATGGTGCTCTGCTCATACTTGCTTCCATTTTATTAGTGCTGTTCTTTTTTGAAGTTGTCTTGCAGTGGTGATATTTTTCAGAGGAGTTGTTATGATTGAAAGAGAATAAAGAGGTCTGTTCACTGTGCCACTATTTATTCTGCTAAATGCTTATAAGCTGCTCCACTAACTGGAATTGTGTGTTTATGTGTGATTTTAGTAAGAGTAGAAGGTGTGAGTAGCTGTGCAGATATTGCAGAAGATAAAAATTACTCTCTCCGCCCCTAAATGAGTGTCCTAATTCTCTTACATTTTTGTCCGAAAATGAGTGTATTGTTTCCTTTTCAGAAAGTTAGGTATGCATGAATTACCAATTGTATCCCTATAATAAGTTAGCATCCTTGAGTTTACAACACAGCGTTACAAGAGGAATTGTACAGCATTAACTAACTCCCTCTAATTTTTCTTAAAATGGAAACTAAAACACTCATTTTGGGACAGAGAGAATATTTGTTGAAAATGAAATAAAGGTGAGCTATGTTATATTTGTTTGACTCCAAAAAGGTTGCATAGTATAAGATGTGGATAGCAAAGATGATAACGCTTAGTTGGATTTGTAGAAACACTGGTAACAATAACCTCATAAATATGATTGTTTGAGGAAGAGTTGTAGTAGTTTTCATTGAAGATAAGATGCGAGAAAACTAGTTATAATAGTACCGTAGAGCGTATGGAGATTGATAAACCACCGAGAAAATGTGGGAGAATTCTATTATGATACATTTAAGACATTATAACATTGGTTTAGGAGAGAAGATAACAATAGATATGATGGGATTGAGATACATGTAGCCGACTGCAACACTTTTTTTCTTTCGAAATGATGTCATAAAGAAACTTTAATGTGGATTATATGACATTTTGCAATGATTTTTTTGATAGTTCTTGCGTCATGCATCACATGTATTAGGTATATGCATTGAGAATTTTCTCTTCTTTCCGGACAATAATGCTATAGAATTAGAGGACTACAGGACCTAAGTTGTGGTGACGAGGTCACCTTCTGAAATAAGCGAATGTTATTGTTGTCCATGCATCATGTGCTTTTCTGTATAATGGGTCAGTTGTGGAAACATCTGTTAGTTTTAGCCTATTTATCAAGAACAGATTCCCCAGTTCAGTGCATGCATAAGAAACCACTTGAAGAAGAAAAAAATACCATTAGGCTACAAATTTGTTTGAGCTGTCATGCTTCTCAGCTATAAAAAAAAAAAAAACTCCAGTTTCATGGATCCAAAACCAGACATTTTGTCAGAAACTAGTATGCATTGAGTTCTTGCCTTTAAGGAGAGTTCTGTAGGTTGACTTTGTACTAGGAAATGAAACTAATGGCCTTATAGCAATTTACAGTTGTTTCAGTTTCACTCAAGTGCCACCGAAACTTTCATAGGGTACACTGCATTGAACTGCATTCTTGTTTATTGCAAACTTAGCTCTCAAGTTAAGTTCAGTCTGATATTTTATTATTTTAAGCACAATATTCTCATTGTTCTACTTTTTTTATTTAGGGTTTAGTAGTACCTGTTGCTATATAAGGGACATGACACATTTTGCTTTCAAGTATATAGTTGTGATTACTGATTACCGTTAATCTGATATTTTGCTATTTAAAGTACACATTGGGTTTTCAGAGACAGAACTTGCATAGTAGTTTAGTTTATTCTTTTGTGGAATCTGAGTATTGATAAAAATATTGGAAAGGGAACAGTTTGACTAATATTCTTATATATTATAGTTTCAAATAATTAGCACCCATAGCCCTTATAAACAAACTGATAAAAAAAAACCCAATATAGTAAGCTGTGGCTCATAAGAATTTAAAAACATATCACAAAGCTTTTAGCAGCCTGGACACAACACAACCACCTTAAGAACAGACAACACAGAGACTACCCTTTTTTTCTGATCTGCTAAGGTTGGTGTATAATATCTTTTTAGGCAGTTGCAATTGGATCCAGAGTAACATTAGCCTCCACAGCTTTCATGGCTTCAAATCTGGGCTCTTTGGCTTGGAACTTGAGGCCAGAGTAGAGCTTCATGTAGTCTTCGAACACGAATTTCGGGTACACTTGCGTCTCTTCTGTCTCTTTCTCCAACAGGGTTGGTGCTGGATAGATGACTGCATCACTTCCCGGGTTGTAGAAGGAAGCTATGGACATTCGAGTGCCGTCTGATTGGGCTATCACACGGTGCTCTATGCTCTTGTATTTCCCATTGGTAATCACCTATAAAAAAAATCATCGTTTTTGGATTGTAATCAGCATTTCAGTTACTACAACGCTTACTGATATTATGGTTTATATTGAGATTTTAGGTTGTACCTCGAGCTGGTCACCGAGGTTGATGACGATGGAGTGGTGCATCGGAGGAACATCAACCCACTTCCCGTCTTTCAGGAGCTGGAGGCCACTGACCTTGTCATCCTGGAAGAGCAATATGAGGCCTCCGGCATCTGTATGTGCTCTGAGTCCCTTGATCAGGTCTGGCTTGGGACATGGAGGGTAGTTGCTGACCTTGGTGCCAAAGGTTGGACCCTTTGAGCCATAGAAAGCTTTTTTCAGGTAACCTTTCTCCAGCCCAAGATTCTCGCATAACAGGTCTAGTAGCTCCTCGGCTAGTTTCTCTAGTTTTTCTGCAAATTCCTTCATCACCTTCCTGCATATCATATATAGAACTCAATGAGACGTGAATCGAATGGTAATTAAGGTTGCTAATGCTTAGATCACAGGTTTGGGTAAGAAAATACAGTATCAGGTAGCATTTGGATTAAATTTTTTGGAATGGGAATGTGAATGAGATTCCCATTGTAAAGCCATTTTCATGACCGAGAATCTCATTCCCAATTCCCATTCCGATCTTTGATTCATGAACAAGAATTGTTGAGAACTGTCTGATTTTTGTTACCTGTACTCGTCTTGAAGATCAGGGACTTGAGAGATGTTTGATTCTGGGAGATGTTTCAAGAAAAAAGTGCTCTCCCAATCCAAGTCCTCAACCTCTGCCTCCACTCCTTCAAGACCCTTGCTTGCCACCATTTCCTTGAACCTCTGCTCCATACACTTCCTGTAATGCTCCTTTGTCATCTTCTCCACAGTGTCAAGCAGCTCATAGGGTATGCCATGGTTCAACAGCTACACAGGAACAACAAACCATCCATCACCACCTGATCATCAACAATATATACAAAAAGAATGTGACATATTTTTTAGAAACACATACCTCAAAAAAACCCCAGTTTTCACAAGCATCCTTGATCTTCTCCATGGTTGCTGCTCTCTCCTCACCATTCAACTTCTCCATGTTGATCACTGGAAAGTTCTCCATCTCCAACAGAAATAAGGTATTTTTTTTCTCTCCTTCTCTTGTGTTCTCACACTAGTGTTTGAATTGCTAACACACACTCAAGACTCAAGGCTCAAAGAGAAAAAGTTTGTGTTTTTTGTAAGTAGGGTGTGGTTTTGTGGGCTATTTATAGAGGTAGTGAGGACACAACACAACACACAAGTAGTAGTAAAGTAGAAGGGTAGTTTGAACTTTGAAGTTTCCATCTTATTTATTTAATTTTTGTTGGGTCAATTAGAATTTTTAAAGAATAAAAAGATCAAAGTCATGGTGGACTTGGTGGTGGTCCATTTTGGTTTTAATAGTCATCATCTTGGTTTGGGGTGGTGATATAAATCCACACTATTTATATTGGTTAGACAAAAATACCCTTATACTTTCTTCTATTTCTCAAAAGAGAATATAGAGTTATAAATGCTTTTGTTTTTTTATGCTATGATAGGATGATGATAGATTGTTTGACCAGATTACATGTTGTAGATAAGGGCAATTTAGTCAAGAAGAGAAAAATGGTGTGGATGTATCCATTTTGAGTTTAGTTTGGCACAAGATATGGCTAAGATGAGAAAGTGGTAGCTAGGCTTTGCCTTGATGAATTGATTTGATTGGACCCCACTCACTATAGTGGTTTTTGTGATTGTATGTTTGAATTTTGGACCATTTTTTTTAAATTGATGTCTAGGAGGAAGCTGCCTACCTCTTGCACTTCTCAACACAGCTAATTTTCCCACTTTTTTCTTGAATTTTCTTCCAAGATATTGGCATGTTACATATGCCCTACTGTGTCTCTTGGTGAAATTACCTTATTGCCCTTTTATTGACTTGTGTTAGGGGGTGCATTATGTGTTCCAAGACTATTATTGGAGTTAAGAGAGATGGTACATGGCATTATGGCAATAGGGGTAGAAAAATGAAAGTCCATCCATTTTGATGCATTTGAATGATATGACATGTGTACGGTAAGGATCGTACGCAGTTTATAGTACATTTCGATGCTATTCTTATTATAAATGGCAGTCGAAACAAGAAATCTTAGTTTTAAAATAATATAAATAAGGTTTAAATTATAAACTAAAATGTCATTCAAATAATCTCAAAACGCTGACTTACTGTTTAGGCGTTTATAAAGTTAAGTGTTTACATTCGAAAGTCTGTTGCATTTGAATTTAGGAAAATGGTTCATTTTAGTTCCTGAACTATCCAAAACGTTTCGGTTTAGTCCCTGAACTTTCAAGTGTTTCATAATAGTCCAAAGTTGAGCAAAACGATCGATTTTAGTTCAAAGTTGGACGAAAATGTTCCAAATCAGTCTATTCCGTTAAATATAGTGACAGAATGGACTGATTTGGAACGCAACAATTGACGGATTCAGTCACTATATTTAACGGAATGGGCTGATTTGGAACGTTTTCGTCCAACTTTGGACTAAAATCAATCGTTTTGCTCAACTTTGGACTACTCTGAAACACTTGAAAGTTCAAGTACTAAACCGAAACGTTTTGGATAGTACAAGAACTAAAATGAACTTTTTTACTTAAATTTATAGGTGTTTTCATGTTTGCATCACATTTTAATTATAATACGTACGTAATGTTAAATAGTTTAGTTTCAAATGACACCCTTGGCAAAATTGTTTTTGTGTTGCTTGTCCATGATGAAATGCTATCAATTCCATGCCCATATACATTGAATCAATCAATTATTATTTTTGTGATGTTTAAGAAAGTTTCTTATAATGCTCTCCTATTTTGGTGGAACACATGACACACCTGTCCTAAAGAATTAGAAAACAATAATAATGATAATAATAATTAAAAAAAATGATGCAACTATTCACACTTGTCAAAAGACCATTTTGATGTCGATGTTGCTCATCATTTCAGAAACCTTCATTATTGTGTAAAATTGGATTAATGGAGTTTCTTCTACTCCATTGGGAGCCGACAGAGTTAAATTGATCAAATTTAAAGTCAAATTTAATTATACAAACTTATATTTTATTCTTAAAATCCAAAATCGGTACCCTTTTTGAGTTAGGTTTCTTAAACTCGAAAATAAAACTAACTGTTTCTAGACATTTATAAATTTAAATTATCTATGAAATGAATAAATACATATTATGTATATGGAGAGAGAGAGTGGCAACACATTAAAAATAAAGCGATATGAGCTATTACATGAAGATGTGCGTATTGACTATTACGTTATTTTTTAAGAGACGAATGTAACAAGCTTTTGTTTCTCCAAAAATAGTAAGACAAAGATTTGTTCATGATCTATCGGCCATAAAATGTAATATAACTATCTTTAAACGGTTATTTGATTATTTATTAATTAATATTCAAATAGATGCCTTGGTAACTATATCAATACAAAATCTATCCGAACTAATATTTTATATTTGATTATTAATTAATTTTCTTACTAAATGAATTAGATTTCTGAATGTGTCAAACTATTTGTTTCTCCAAAAATAGCAAGGTAAAGATTTTTTTTCATGGTCTACATTCTTAACTAAAATGTAACATAACTATCATTATTATTTTGCTATTTATAATTTAGTGTTATAAATATAGGTTTCTTGAAAACTATATTATTGCTTGACTTCACAAAGCACACTTTGTTTTACCCGAAAAAAAAAAAAAAAAAAAAAAAACAAAAAAAAAAAAAAAACTAAATATGATGCCTCACATGAAGAGGCAACATATTTTTAAATTTAAATTTGTTTTCTTATGATATCATCAACAAATTAACAATCATTAGCATCAATATCATGCCGAATGAGAGATTCACAATAGACTTATTCAAGTTATATAAGATTGTTTCTTTCAATTATATGAGATAGTTGACATGATTATTAATGTGAGAAAAATAATTTTAATCACAACTTTTATAATATAATTATTTTGAGTAGAATAATCATTTCGGAGTTCGCTTCTAAAAGAAAGCTCAAGCTTGTACGTCGGTGAAAAACTATATAAGCTCTATATACGAAATTAAGTGAAAACTCTTATTAATCCATAATTTAGTTTGATTTACAGATTTGGTTTATTAAAAACCCGACATTAGTAAATCAATAATCATTAACCTGGAAACAAAGATATTAGTTTCACTATTGTATTGAGTTTGATTGAGCCGGTTGGAGAAACATACAAAAGAAGAGAATACATGATATAATCCCTAAATTTATGTAACTAAGTCAATATTTATTTAGATTGATATTGAATTAAAATCCGATACTCTACTAATAATATTCATCAAAATTGTTCACTATTTCATTAATAACAGTATGTAGTAAACCTAAAGATAGATTTTTTTTTTTTTTGAAAATAAAAAACTACTTTATAAATTATAAGTCACCGTACAACAAATCATCAATAAAAAAGGGACCCAATGTGCCCAACCTAAGTGTGAGCACACTCTTTTTCTTCTTTTGTTAATTATTTTCCATTTCGGTCCCTTTCTAATAAATCATAATTATGGCAATGTCTTTTTCTTGTAAAGAATCTAAAATTCCATCATTCTCACCATTGGCTGTGTCCGGCGATTCAGAAAAAAAATAATAATTTAATTTGTTAATTTATAAGTTTAATTTATTTTCATAAATTACATGAATTAATATTTATTTATTTATTATGTTCTCATGCAACAGCCAAT
>JAYMTH010001992.1:0-13465 GCA_036897465.1 Pelargonium australe | reverse complement strand
AAATACTTGTCCCCCTACTCCGAGTGACAGTGATTTATCGGTGTTGCTTGGAGTAATCTCAAGTTGCATCTACTGAGGACACTTCTGGTGAGTCCTTACTTGTTGAGGGTTTGAGCAGTCTGTTTCTTCTGAGGACTAGATGTTGGGAAAGAGAGCTGCCCATTTGTCCCAACACACAGGAAACGCCCGCCTATTCACACATTCGTCATCCGCTGACAGATCGTGTGAAAATCAGGAGGATCTTACTCGAAATGAGAGTTATGAGCTTCAAACCCGTGCGAACCCAAGCCGAAAACTTGAGATTAGCTGCTGCCAAGATGAATGCCGCGACGCCAAGTGTTCTGTGCGTGCTCCGCCGCTGTGGTTGCAGGAAATGGTGACCTCCAGCTTTTAGCTCGCCTAGAACTGCATAGCTTCACTTGCTGCTATGCTCCAAAGCTTGCAACAACGGCTAGAAATCATGAAGTCGTGACGTCATTTTCCTTTCTTGTGCAATTGAAGCGATTTCTAGGTAGAATGGGTAGGTGTCGGAAACTGACACTTGAGAGAGAGAGAGAGAGAGAGAGAGAGAGAGAGCGAACTCGAGCCTCCCTCAACTTACCCTAATCGGTCATGGAAGGAAAGACCAAAATGCCCCCATTAAAATAATAAAAATTTGCCTAGACGCGATGTCGCAGCGCTGGACGTCAGTGCTACGGCGCTCATGATCAACTACTTCGCGACACCGCGACATTGCTCCTTAGCGTCGCGGCGTTGGTCTCTGTCCTGCACGCGTTAGTCAATCTCTCTCGGATCTTTTGGTCCTCACATTAAAATAATAGAAATTAACAATAATGAAAATAAATTAAAACTGAAATTAAAGGAGTTGGTGGGTTACCTCCCAACGAGCGCGTTTATTTTAACGTCGTTCGCTCAACGGGTTGCTCCTACTGAATGAGCGAATATCGGGACCACAAAGAGGGGTCTTGTCCCGATCCCGACATGACTAAATTCGAACCCCATCATACCAGTTACTACCTCCAATACCAACCACCATGGTATGAAAGTAGCGTGTGTGATCAGGTCTATTCCAGGCCACTACACCACGTGCTTTTCTCTTTCCTTTAGTGGTGACACTTAACCATTTAAGGATATTCAAAATCTCGGCCCCACGGGCTCCTTGCACACACTTAGCATAATGACACGAAATACCGTTAAAACCAAAATTAGATGAAAATAGCATAAAAAGACCTAAACAACAACTTTCGTAATCTAACACTGAAGTCCCCGGCAGCGGCGCCAAATACTTGACACGTTGGTGAGTGACTAATTTTCTGACACGCGTTTCCGGTTCATTGAAGAATCCCCAACAACGACACCAAAAACTTGACACGACTTTCGCGTGTGTCCAATTTCCGACGCGCGTTTCCGGTTCAATGAAAAATTCTCGAAAACGGCGTCAAAAACTTAACACTCATTTCAGAAAGTGTACCGATCGTGTCGAAGTAATATTGAGCTCGCGAGGAGCTCGAGTATCGAATTCACAGGGATTAAGGTGGACTATTGGTTGCATCAACACCGAGATCTGCAACTTGGGTTGCATCAATGCTGACGACGTCGATGGAGAGCCGTGTGACCGTGTCCACTGCGATGACGACGAGAAATCCATGGCGATGCCGAACAGTCCACAACCAAATCTGCGTCTGCTCCGCCATCTGCAGCGCCGCCGGGGACTGAAGAGAGAGCCAGAGCTCCTCACTGGAAAGAGAGCCATATCTGGAAGCTCGGGGTATAGTCACGACGATGCTGGAGTTTATGGCGACGGATGAGCGCCAGAGATGGAGTCCCCGACTAAACAGACCAACGGAGATTTGTGACGGTGACGGTCTGCATCCTTTATATATATATTTATCGTAAAGTTAAGGGTATGTTTGACATTGTTCTCTTTTTATTTATAAGGTTATTTTAGTCATTTGTACATCGTTGATGGAGATTTGAATGAAAATTTGGATGAAAAGAAAGAGCAATGCTATTTGTACAAAACTTTGTACAAAAATAGTTGTACAAAATGATGTGTCAATCAATGAGGCATGACACATCAAATATTGCAGTGATGACTTGGCCGAATCATAACGCGCCACACGTGTCCAATGTGTCTAATAAACCGGGCGCTTCGCGCCCAAAAATCATTGGAGGGGTATCATATACGTCGGGTTGTTATTCGTTAAAACTAATTTTCAACTAAAAAAATACGAAAAAAGTAGTCGCCATGTAGATTGCCACGTCATTTTGTACAGAAAATTTTGTACAAAATTTGGGACATTTAGCATTTTTCAGAAAGAAATTTAACATATTTGAGAGTATCCAATAATTAGTTTAAATACTTGATAGTAGCCAGAGTTAAAAAACATATAACTGAGGAGTGATATGTGTAATTATACTCGTTTAAAATGTTGAGCAAGTTAGTAACCCATAAGTGAGTAGTCTAAACAGGGAAACACCACTTAGACACTATCGAGTCTCGAATTTAAGTGAGCATGAGAAATGATATCCTAAATATGTAGGATAGATTGGACTAACAAATTAAAAAATTGAGACAGACGAGACCGTACCAAAATTGGAAAAAAAGGAAATAGTGGTGTGATAAAATCGCGTTCTGCGATGGCGGATTCCACCACGCGCCAATGTCTCTGACTTCGCACCTCCTTAACAGCACCACCTTCACCTTCAGACTCGCCGCCGCCTCCTCCTCTGCCATCAAATTTCAGCGCCGCCGCCGTTTCTTCTCTTCCCCTTTTGCGCCTCGGCCTCTCCGCCTCTCCGCGAGGGTCTTTTCGTCTTTTCAGCAGCCCATCACCGCCATGGGAGACATTCCGGATGCTGGCATGGACTCCGTGCAGAGGCGCCTCATGTTCGAGGACGAGTCTGTTCCCTCTCCTCTCTATGTCTCTCATATACATTACTTTACTAGACGCAACACACTTCACTTCACTCCACTCCACTTCACTTGATTTTGACTGTGTCACTGTGTAAATCAATTGATTGTTGGTAGCTGATAATTATCCGATTATGGTTTGGTATGCTGATTGCTGATTGCTGTGAGTAATGAAAATGAAAATAGAATTTCTTAGAGTGGGTTTTGGGCTTACAGAGAAAAATTGAAAGTTTTCTCTGTTGGGTTATTTGTTTGTGTATTATTGTGTTTGCTGTGCGTATCTGTGATAAATGAGACTGGATTGATGCTTTGGTCATTTGCTACTGTAAATTAGTATGGATGATATTGCTAGATGTTAGTTCCGTTTTGTTGTGTTATTTTATCTTGATACATCAATTGCTTTCTGAAAAATTGAAAGAAAAAGATTTGAAGTCAAGTTTTCAGCTGTAGATCTTTTGTGGTTTTTCAGCTGAGCCCCTTTCAGTCTTGATCTTTTGGTTCACAAAACTACATGAACTTGTTTTTTCTTCGCATCCAAATGAAGTTCTGATTTTCTCCCTACTTTTTATGGACTCATTTTCCAAGCAAATGATGTGTTATTTCACTGGTTTCCTTGGTAGTAACCCTTGGTTTCCTTGGGGCCATTTGTGGAATAAGAATTACTAGAAATGATCTAATCAAAGACTTTATGTTGGAGATTCACATTTGAGGCTGCTAGCTGAGAATATATTAAATTGCTAATTGAGTATAGTTATGAAACCCATATGCTAAAAATCTCATATTTGAGATGATGCTTTCAAATATCCAGTTCTGCACTGCTTTTATTGTTAAATTCAGTGAATCAGTCCATTCATTTCGTGTTCCCCTAAATTGGTATATTATCAACATTCATTATGGGGAATCCATAAAGTGGGTAGGAGTCTGCCAGGTTTATGCTTAGTCCAGTTTGTCTGGTTATCCTCTTTATTTGTTTTAACTATTTATATGTATATATCTCGTGTTGTCAAACAATCAATGGTCTTCTAGTTTTGGCAAAATTGATGATGTTCTGGTCCAACGATTGAGTTCCCTAATTGTCTTAAAATGTTAAAGATGAGGCAGATACCCTACATCTGGTGTTAGTTTGTTGACATGTCTGCTATTAAAGGTGATGATTCACTACATGGGAATTGAAGGAACCGGGTCATTCTTTACAGTCTCTTAGTATATTAGAATTTTTGATGCTTTTCTGCATAATGTCTGTGAACTCTGGTTGACAAAATTTAGCCTTGTTTGTTGGTATATTTGGGTTATTATTTTTATTTTTTTTATTTATATGACAAAATGTTTGTCTTCAAAAGTTAAAGGTGGAAAATAGAGAAACTATAATTCATCCATTTACTGCTTATATGATATCTCTCACTTTTCTGGCGACTTCTGAGTTTTACTGATATCTAATAATTTAGATGTTAGGCAATTTTCATTGTTTATTCATATGTAAGTTTCTAGTAAGAGCTCCCTTGAGTTTGCTAGTAATCCCTAGGCTTTAACACCTGCTTATATGTTATTGTGCACATATGTGTGTATGAAATTTTTCCTCAAGTCTCTCAACAGTGTCTTAATAATCAAAAGTTACTAGTTTTATTTCATTATAAAGCTTTATCAAATATCAACATTAAATGCTCGAATGCATATATATTTTTTTGTGTGTATATCAAACATATTGTTCTGTGATCTAAAGGGTTTCAACTTTTTTTTTTTCTTTTTTCTTTTGGAAAGAGTAATTTTTTGTTTAGTGAAGATCATTTGTTTTTAGTTGGTTCAGTTTTTAAAAGCGTGAGTCGCATTTGAGGTGCTAGGGCCCTCTGGAGCCTAGGCACAATGCACAAGATGAGGTGCGGGCTTCAATTTTGTGAGGCAAACTTCAAAATAATTATTTATAGAACTATAAATCTAAACATCAATATGATCAAAATTTGGTAATGAAAATTCAAAATAAATAAATAGTCATTGAGATAATAAAACTAATAATCAAAACCTTACCATCTCTATCATTAATACTATCAATACATCTTCTTATCAAACCTGATAGACCTTTAATCTGCTGGTTCTACGAGGGTTTGCTGCCTGTTATACGTTGTTGGTTCTTCTTCCTTTTTTTTTTTTTTTTTTTTTTTTTTTTTTGAATTATGGTGCTGGTATTGACACTTGACAAAACAATTATAGAACCCTAACAAAGAGTTTCCATATTTAAAATCCCAATTTTGAAGATAAATTAATTATGGTCTTGTAAATTGGGACTATGAAATATGAACAATCATCATCATAAGTTCACTAATTAAAATCATAAATGAAGAGTTTTAAGTGAACATTACACGATTCTTGTGCCAGAAATCAAGTGAGGTGTGCCTCAACTTTGCCTCAATTACAGCCAATGAGGCGCACGCCTCAGTGGTCTCAGCTGCGGCTAAAAAAAGTTGACTAGCCTCAAGGTTTTCTTAGAGGCTCTAGAGTGCTCCTCATGCCTCAATGGCTTTTTCTAACACTGGGTTGGTTGGGATTCTAATGGTTCTTTCCTCCTTGCAGTGATGGTTTTATATAGGCCTAAAGTGCGCTATTTTATACATTTATATCATTAATAAATGTACGATTTTGAAAGGCTATTGATGATGTTATTAAAGAAAATAACACAATTTATATTTTTCACAATATGAAATAATATTGGGAAACTATGTGTATTATACTTACCTGGTGGAAAATATGTCGATTTGATGTTTGGTTAAAAAAGATGAATGAATAGAGTTTATGCGTTATTTTATAGTTCAGATAAGTTACTGTAAGTCAATGATTTGGAATGCTTTGGAATTGATTTCTACTACATACTGTAATTAAGAGAGATTGATGAAATTAAATGGCTTTTGTTATTGATGTATGTTGAGTTAGTTGCTGAATGTTTACATTTTTGTAGTAAAGTTCACATGTCAGGCTTTTGAAGTTTCCATAAATTCCTGAGTGCTAAAAGGTTACACTCTGATGAAAGTGGTTTCCATGTTTCATTTTCCCAATTCAGGTTTATTGTAATGCAGTTTTCGCTTCGGGTCCAGTTAGAGTTGGTCTTATTCACTGTCATTTTCATTTTTACCATTATTCTCCCAGCTTCAGTTTCAGTTTGAATGTAATTAAACATTCACTAAAGTCTTGCTTTTGTTCAGCTTTGACGTGTCTTAAATTCTCTCTACAGATGCATTTTAGTGGACGAGAATGATCGTGTAGTTGGTCATGAATCTAAATACAACTGTAAGTAGATTTTATTTGTCATCGTCCGGGGGGCATAATTTGAAATCATCTGATGTCATTCAATACTTTCCTATAACATATTTTCTCTTTAATAACATTATGGACTTATAAAGTATCTTCGGTAAAATATTTCTGTCATGCTAGCGATTACTAATGACATTTCTCTATGATATAGTTTTCATCTTGTAGCTCTTTGCTATATGTTTCTTGCATGCAGTCTTGGATTTGGCTTACTTTTCAAATAAGCATCACTTGAAAGATGTATATTTCTGTAATAGTCAAACTTTTTATATCTGTTTAAGCCATTCAAGGAATGAATGTCTAGATTTAGGTAATTATTTGAAGTTGGAAACTATGACATTTTCACAAATGCTTCCTAATTTTGAAGATAGGTGGAAGTAGTGATACTGTGATGCTGGTTAGATACCCATGGCCCATTGTTTC
This sequence comes from Pelargonium australe, assembly GCA_036897465.1. Classification (NCBI taxonomy): domain Eukaryota; kingdom Viridiplantae; phylum Streptophyta; class Magnoliopsida; order Geraniales; family Geraniaceae; genus Pelargonium; species Pelargonium australe. Next base: position 6,831 of record JAYMTH010001992.1, on the reverse strand, counting down.
TGAGCTTAATTGTAAATGAGTCAATAATTTACCTGTAAACTTGAGATTTCTCATATATTTTATTTTCCTCTTTCTGAAGTGGAAATAAAAGAAAGAAAAGGAGTATTCTCTTACTGTGTTTCAAAATTTTACATTGTGTGACTTACAGTTTCGTTCCTTCACCTACATTTCATGGGAACTAAATAGTGTGTTGGCTCTCAAATTCCCTTGCACCACTTCCCCATATGATTTGGACATAAATTTGGCATATAAGTATAACCCTCTGCATGTAGACATGATATTATATTTTTCCTGTTGTTTGAAGATGAACTTTGGGTGTTTTATTATTTAATGTGTCTTGAAATGTGCAGGTCACTTGATGGAAAAGATTGAATCTGAAAACTTGCTACATAGGGCTTTCAGCGTATTTTTGTTTAACTCAAAATATGAATTGCTTCTTCAGGTATGTAGTTATTTAAATTGATGGCGCGGTATAAATATTGGAACCTAAATGGCTATTAAGGACATACCATTTCTGACCTTTATTAATTTGGAGTATTTTTTTTTAACTGATTGTCCTATAAAGTTAGCAAATGTTTTCTAAATTAGTCAGTTCTCTTCAATGGATATTGAAAAAGAAAGGTACATAAAATAATATATTTGTAATTCAGGGTTAGAGTGATACTATATCAAGTGTAGTTTATCATGTAGCATTAGAAGCCTCAATAAAAACAAGTATATGTCAATACTTTATGTGCTGGTGTACCAATCCTTTAGATTCAAGAAGTAAATTATGGACAAAATGCCAAGTAAGTTTCTTAAGATAATTTTGAATTTATTTCTGTTGTAATGTCTGCCATTGTGCAATTAGGCTAGTAATATGTTACCCTGGAAAAAGAAAGGGAAAATCAGTTAACAATGTACCTGTATACAAAATCGCAAGTATAAGGTAGTGATGTCTAACCCTTGTACTCCTAAAAAATGGCTCATGAAAGAATTGACATGTACCATGGATGTGGTGCCACCAATTTGAATGACAACTTTCCAGTATTTTTGGTAAAAATTGAAATATATAGAGATGAGAAATCATAGAAAGAGAGGATGTAAATTCCATGTTAGTTTTTGTTCAATTCTATAATAATCCCACAATAATGCAACCTAGTAATATGTGCTGGTGTCAATCCAATACCATGAATAAAATAACATGCAACCTTGTAAAATACTTGTATATGCTATGGATGTGGTGCCACGCTATTTTTGACCCAAAAACTTGCTGTAAGTTTTGGTAAATACTCGAAAAAATGGAGATGAGAAATCCGAGAAAAAGAGGATGTAAATTTGTTGAAGGTTACATGCCCAAGACGCCCGACTAGTGAAAGACTCACTCTCCGAGACCGTCGGCGATGAACAATGTCGCTCAGCAGCGCCCAATGCCATTGTGCGAATTCAACGCCAATGGCCTTGTCCGAGACTGTCAGCGATGATCAATGTCCCTCGGCGGTGCCCAAAGCCATTGCGCGCGCCCAACGCCAATGGTCGCCTCCTTAGCCGTCGGCGACACCTGACGTCGGTCAAATAGTGATAAAATTAAAGTCGTCGATCCACAGGGAAGGAAAAAGCCAATTGACCAAAAATAGCAACTCAGAAAGTAAAATATTAAGATTTTCAGTGAGGAAATTGTGTTTATAATTGCTAAACCTAATTGATTCCTCATAGAAGGTTTCAAACCAGACAGGCCAGTATGATGAATCTTACTGCCTCACATTAAGGTGAACCTCTATCTCTAAGTGATTATCTAGTGTGTTTGATTGATAGGGCAACGTATTATCTCTCTCAAGGCTAATTCGTTGTCATATGGGCGAGATATTGAATCTCTTTAATACAAGCAGTATGAATATATCAATCAAAGCACTGTTAATTCATTCATGCACAAACTCTCGCAATTAGTTACACCCCTCATTCTTAGATCAATGGCGTTTAGTTACTCATAATCATGCAACACAAACCAAACAATATTGATAACAAAAAATGCATTAAATAAAGTATAGAAAACGTTACACAAATGTCGAATAACTTGTTGATAATCTTCTTCTTTCTTCCAAGGGTTCAAACTATTAGCTGGAATAGAATAGGATACTATAATAATGTTTTTACAAGCCATAAATACTCAAAAATAAGAAAGAAACTCGGAATTGGAGTTTTGGCATCGTTGGTTATGGCTTGTGCAGGTCGTGTCACGGGTCGTGTTACCAAATGGAGTCGACAGTCACGACCTTGCAGCACGACCCTCAGCATGGGTCATGGGTCGTGTCCTCAAAAATCGGATCTCTTGTCAAAAAGTAGCACGATGTAGGGCACGACCCAACTTGGGTCGTGTTGCCTAATGTATAAAAAGAAAGATCTGAAAAAAATTGGGGTTTTACAATCCTAATTTCACAATAGTCGTCAAGCACGATCCGTGCCCAGCCTCTACGCTCTTCTCTGACCATCCAATGCCGGCCATCTCCGGTCATCAACGCCGATCGTCATCTCCATCCTATCTCCGACTAGCCTCCCATCTTCGATTCAACTTCTCCAGCACCTACGCCGACAACCACCTCCACCAACCTTCGTTTTCCCCGCAAGCCCTGACCTCTGATTCAAGCACGACGCCACAACGGTCGTTTTCCCATTTTATGACTTGTTTTCCCATTCTCGAGCTCCCCTCCTTGATGGATTTAGCTTGTCCAACCTACAATAAACATAGAAAATACCACAAGTATAATATCCACCAAAAATAAGGTTAAAATGCATGTAAAACAAGTAAAATGCACCAAACATGCCAATAATTCCAATAAGTGTATGAGTGCAAATATGCCCAAAGCGAGATGATTTATGCGAGAACCATGCTAGTTTAAGCATGATTTAGGGTAAGATAATTAGTATAAAATACGAGCTATCACCGCTCCCATCTCCATCAATGACCATGTCTGCCGTGAGCAAACCTCGGTAACACCACTCATGGCTGCCACCCTCCATCTCCAAGCTATGCATGTATCAACCTTCCTCCATCCATGAACCCATATGGTAAGTCCATGCACGAGATCGAGGCAAGCTAGTAATGAGAACATGAAGCCACACTCCTTTAAAGTTGTTGCATGTATCATTAGCTGTCACATTCAAAGTTTCAAACAGTAATGATGTATGAAATAATGGCCTTTATTTTTACTTGTTTCTTATATATATATATACTGCGTTGCCTTCTGTTTGTGGTAAATCAAAAGAAAAGTTGAGGATGACATGCTTTACTTTGTTATCTGTTCAGCAACGGTCTGCAACGAAGGTCACATTTCCTCTTGTGTGGACAAACACCTGCTGCAGCCATCCACTATACCGTGAATCTGAACTTATTGACGAGGATGCCCTTGGTATATGATGCGTGTGTGCATATTTTATGTATATGTATAAGCATATGTGTTTGCATCTGTGTAAACATTATTTTACATTCAACAGCTTTGTGACTTGAACTTATCCCAAGTGTCTTTCCCATTTCCCTTAAATTATTTGTTTATCAGGGGCAAGGAATGCTGCACAGAGGAAACTTTTGGATGAACTGGGTATCCCTGCTGAAGATGTGCCTGTCAATCAGTTCATTCCATTAGGTCGCATGCTGTACAAAGCACCTTCTGATGGCAAGTGGGGAGAGCATGAACGTAATATTTCCAATCACATTTATCTTACACATTACATTGTCTGGAATTTTCAATTTTAAATGCTGGACCGTTATTATGTGTTAAGTCAGTGAAGTGGCAATCGCATGAAAACCGTTAGAACTTGTGGTAGTTTGCCAGGTTTTATATACTGAATCAAGGACTTGAATTTACATTTTCAGTGGATTACCTTCTTTTCATCGTTCGGGATGTTAATGTGAACCCAAACCCTGATGAAGTAGCTGATATCAAATATGTGGGGCGAGATGAGCTGAAGGAGCTGTTGAGAAAAGCTGACTGTGGTGAGGATGGTCTGAAGCTGTCACCCTGGTTCAGACTGGTTGTGGATAATTTCTTGTTCAACTGGTGGGATCATGTTGAGAAGGGGACCCTCAAGGAAGCTGCTGACATGAAAACCATCCACAAGTTGACTTGATTGTAGCTTCCTTATTCCAAAGTAAAAAAAAAAAAAAAAATGTAATAAATTTGAGTTCCAACTTTGTTGCGCTTGCAATTATGGTGTGGTGATGGTGAAATCTTTAGTTATTGCTGGGACTTTCTTTGCTGTATAATCTTTGGCATCATGTAATGTTTGTTCAGTATTAGATTCATGATGTTGGTTGGTGTGAATTGTGATTATTCATTCAAGGGTTTTGTTGATGTTGGGAATTTTCTTTTGCATTGTATTGTATTGTATTGTATTATCACATATGAAAGTATTTGAGCTTGCTTTCTGGAAGACTTCTATGCTTTCAATTCTTTTGATATTTGCCGAATTGCCCGAGTCTCTGTTGTCGTTATGTCCTTCGTCCTCCATTCTTTTCTTCACTCTGACGAATATACTCACCATTTGAGACTTGGCTGATAAACATATCCTGGTCCAAGGATAAACATTCAAAGACTTTCTTGTTTCCAGCTTTCCATACCTTATGAGTGGTTGTCAAAGACAAATATAAAGGGTTCAAGATCTAAGCAAAGATGGACACTGATATGGGAAAACACTCATTTCATATATATAGCTTTGATATTGGTTGTTGTTGAACACCTTATTAATAGAGTTAAGGCATGCTGAACCCGATTTTTGTCCACGCAATAAAAAAGCATAAGATTAACGCTCTCCTGATCTTTTTGATGAGTTAGTTTGATTGGATGACATACTCGACAATCAATAAATAATATGGATCGAACTATATGAACATGATGAGCCATGTTTCATGTTCGATCCAAGATATCTAGGAAAAAAAGGTTATAAGCACACATGAGGACATTCGTTTGGATATTACTCATGAATTGGGGGTAATAGTGCTTTGCTAGAAGCCACCTAATACTTTCGTCATTTTAATAGCGAGTCCAACATAGCGTGATCCTATAGTGTATAACACTCAAACAATTTAATTTATAAGAAACTTCCTACACACATATGTAATATCCTAGAATCATTTCAAAAAAAAAAAAAAAAAAAAAAAAAAAAAAAAAAAAAGAAAACGAAATGAATTAATTCGGTAGTTTGAACTCTAAAGAATAATTTATGGTTTTGTCGTCCTTAACGATCTTCTACGAAATTTGAGCCTTCACAAGATTTGTAGAGGATTTGTTAAATTTTTAAGAATGGTTTTTATCACACGATTGGAATTGATTTGGTCGACCAAACAATCTCTGGAAGTTGGAAATAGTTGGCAGTTTTGCCTAATGCAAAAGTTTCCTATTTCGGTTTGGATTATGATACTCTTATCATTATAAATAGGATTTCTCTTTCAAAACCCTAGGCATGAAATTGAGAGTTAGTTTCAACCATTATAATTGAGAAAAAAGTTTCTAATCAATTCTTCGCGGTAAGGGGTTAGTTCTACACAATTATAAAAGTGTGAAACCCCAATTTGGAGCTAGTATTCTAGATTTTGGGTTTCTTCTACGTTTATCGTCTTTGAGGAGATTCGTGGAGCTTGAGTGAACAACAATATAGTTGTCTTCATCAATAGGACACCACGTGACTTAAAGATTATAAAACAAGCATAATAAACGTTTCTATAACCTATTAAGTGAAACTCGGAAAGTGATCTTTGGTTTTGAAATAAAAATTTAAATTTCCGATGCACTTTTTAGCTTTTATTCTAAAAAATGAACCTAGCCTAACTAACTTGACATCTTTGAGAGTTGCATACCATCTCAGGTGTAAAAACGTAATATCATGAGTATAAGAGAATTCATGTGTGCTGATGTAACCCAAAAAATCATAAGTCCTTCAGCGACTCACAAGACGTTACGTGATAGGTCCAAAATGACCGGGCCGTCTGACCCGGGTCCGCGAAGTCCGGAAATAGTCTCACCCCATGTCCAGGTTATGGCTATACTAAGATCAGAGAAGTCATACTAGATATATGCTAGCTATTTATGAAGGCTGAAGTCTCTCAGCGAGCCAATCTCCCAGCGAGCTAGTCTCTTAACGAGCTAGTTTCTCAGCGAGCTAAACTCTCAGCGAGCTACTCTCTCAGCGAAACTAAAGACTTGTGCAAAATTCAACTAAGTATGGAAAGTGCTTCTAAGAAACCATATGACTCCAAGAACGCCCATTAAAAGCTCCAAATAATATTTTCTGAGGGTTCGGGGGTGAATTTGAACTCAAAAATAGCTTCAGCAGTGAAATTAGAGTAGTTATGATCTCCCAGCAGCAAAATGGGAATAAGTCTGTCCTCCTAGACGCAAACAGGGTTAGAGCTGTCCCCCTAACAGTAAAACGCGGATAAGGTTGTCCCCCTAGCAAACAGGATTGGGGCTGTCCGGCCGATGCCGCGACATCAGGACATAATGTCGCGGCATTCATGTCCAATGCTACGACACTGGACCTGTTCCAACCCTAGTCCGTGTTTTCGGCCTCTAAATGCCTCCCGAATGGCTCCTTTCGCCCCCGGATGATGTGCAACGGTTCTAGACACTATTCCAAGGCTAATTCAAAGCATAGACAACGTCAAGACACCTCCAAAACACCTTCACAAGCTTCTACAAGCAAGACCCTCAAAGCTACACCTGACAAAGCACTAGCTAATGAAAGGCTCAGCGGAATATGCTAGCCTCAAGGACACGCATTCTCTACGCTTCCAAGCACTCATGACTATGCCTCTCATCGTACTATCTCACTAAGAGGCTTGGAAAGTTCTCAACACAC
>JAYMTH010001991.1:0-13465 GCA_036897465.1 Pelargonium australe | reverse complement strand
GATATTATTTTGAATAAATAGTTGAAGAATGTCAAAATTAATTATAAATAAATTAAAAGAAATAATATATATTCACATGCACGCTTGTAGAAATAATTGGTAGATAAACATGATTAGAGAATAGTCATACAATATAAGACCAATTAATCAAAGTAATTAGGAATTAAGTCAATGTCAATGAATATATTTGGCAAAGCCGGCTATTAAAAAATTGGACCCTCAATCCATTTCATGACGTATGTTCATGTCTAACATTTGTTGTGTGAAAAGAATATATGATGCTATCAATACTCTTCTAGACATATAATTTTAGTATTGTTATATACACACATAATATTCTCTCTCATTTTCTTTTTCCTAGTGGTTTCTAAACAAAATTTTAGAAATAGTGTTTGACGATGCATCATAATTCGGGTTCTACTTGAGACTGTCACGACATCATCTATTGCATGATCCACTTGAACGTGGGCGAAGTAGTGTACAGAATGCCACCTGGGAGGGCGTATGATTGTGCCAGGGGACTCACAATCGTGGGCTATAGCGGCGTCTTCTCAATCTTGGCTTTCGGTCCAAGAGTGTAAGCTCAAATTTCGTGGTGTTCGGCTCATATTCTGCCCACAAAAGAGAAAAAAGTTGTAGCTTCCAGCGAATTTGTTTGTCTTGAATTAAAAATAATCGAGTTTATTTTATACCATTCAAACCCGCAAAATGTACGGGTCTCTAGTGTCTATTTGAGTTCAAAACGTCAAAACTCTTAGATGTAAGAGGAAAAAAAAAAACAAAAAACAAAGGAACAGAGGAGTGTTCATGGTAGGTAAAACACATAACATATGGGCTATTTAGATGGCCCAATCATTTTATGTCCAATGGGTTGGATCAGCATTTTGTGATTTAGCTATTGGCCCATTCAGCTCATATCCGACTATGAAAACGGGTTGAAACATACAACATGATCAACACTTTTAAATAATTAGGTTCAAAATTACACATCCCGAACAAATGTATCTAAATAGATGAGTGAGAATATTAACCCTTTATTTTTTTTTTAATATACTATCATTGTTGTTATGTTTAAGTTGATTTCATATGATTTTCGTGTTATATGCTAACAGTTATTAAATGATACACAGTAAATCTTAAATGTATTCTTTAGTTATATCCCGTACATGTAAAAATATTGCATCCACGTGTCATTCATTCTTTTTTTCATTTTTTTGCCGTTATAAATTTAAAAAATAATAATAACCAATTTTCTACGCGATATATTTTTATTATAAAAAAAATAATTGTACATAAATTGGTTTCCATTTAACTATCAGAAAACCAAAGGAAACCAAATTGTGCATACTTGTACAAAAGAGTAGTTGAAGTATCATTTTCTTGTGTCACTAAACCACAATTAAGATATTTCAGTCACTTAAGGTACAATGAACAATTGGGTTTGATGTTTGTTACCAAATGTGACTAAACAAAATGGAAAATGACACCTAACTATTTTATATTTATGAACCCACTAACACACAATATTATAATTATTATTATGGTTTAATTTGAGATTAATTTGGGTTAGTTTTAATTAGCAACATGTGGAAAATGATTTATACCAAATAAATTAATGATAGAGTGTCATATCCCATGATCTTTTGTTGGATTCCACATCATTAGTTTCAACATTTAATCCAAATGTTTTAGTTTTGTGGTTAACCAACAATTATAGGTGAGTTTGAGCAATTAATCAAATTGCTTTCTAGTAAACTCGATTAGTTATACATAATTGACTTCTAATGTTGTGAATACATATAATTTTCTTTTTGAGATATTAAGTGACATAAGTTTTTTTTTTTTCTTCCATTTGAATACTAGAGTTAAATGTATAACAATTCGATATATACATCAAACTTTCCATAAATTTCATCTGTGGATCACCTATTTGTATGATGTACATATATATTGTATACTCGAGCACACAAAAATACGTTGACATCTCCCTTGGCACGTGGCTCAGGGTTTTGCGTATCGTATCCACTTCCATGGTCGTGAGCACAATTTATAAAAACAATACAAAATGGTTGATTAAACACAAGGGTCCAAGTTTTGCAAAGGCCCCTTTAGTTTTTAAGTTGTAGTTAGGAATTGAATTAATCTTTCTTTTATTGCAGTTACTAGTCGCAGCTAATAACTACAGCTAAAAGTCCAAATTCTCACACTATTGCAGTTTGTAACCGCAGCTAGTAGCTGCAGCTAAAAGTCCAAATTGCCAAACTATTGCAGTTTATAACCGCAGATCATAACTGCAGCTAAAAGTCCAATTTTCACACTATTGCAGTTTATAACCGCAGTTAATAGATTCTATTATTGCAGTTTTCAATCGCAGGTAATAACTGCAGCTAAAGTACAAAGACACTGGTTTAAAATTCTTGTTGTCTTTGACGACTTCAATTTTTCTTATCAAGCTAATAGTTTATATTAGAAAGGCAATTGAATTGTTGAGTTACATTATAAAAAAAGTGAAGAAGCTAACTTTTAAAGTTGTTGAAAATTTTGAGCCCATTTCATGTTTGGCTTGTTTGTTATTTTGAGTTTATGACCAATTTATAAGTAGAAAACAATAATAAATATATTATGTTTGGTAATAAATAAGCATGTAATTATATGCCAGTCAACCCAAATCTGTTTCCTATTTTGCCCCTGCGCTATTACTGTTTATCATTAGCCAAAAAATATATTAACCTCTTGAACTCAATCAGACCGAAACCGGACTGGTTCTTCGATTGGGGTCCAAATTTAATTTTAACCGATCGAATCATTATTTATTTAATATTATTTTTCAAAAATGGACTTTGAAAATTTAGTTATCACTTTTTCTACAGCATAGTTAATTATTTTTTTACTCAATAGTTCACACTAATCATATTGTGAAAACAAAAATTAATCATGCATGAAATTTATATATCCACATATATGTATATATTTGGTTACACAACTAAGATTCTTAAATAGTTACCAGTTTAGTGAAACTCACTTTTCTCAAATTAGTTTTGACAGCCTAGAGCTCCACCAACTCTCCTTCACAAAACTAATTAGCTTTCCCATTTCCATCACTCCATTTAATTACATGCAACCAAAACACTTCTCAAAAAATAAAAATAAAATCTTCAAGAATAATATTACAAATTGGTTGTGATATGGTGAGAGAAGGCCATCATGTTGTATTTTTCCCATTTGGTTATGTACACTACACACATGCCCTAAAATGGCAACACACATATGGAGATTAATGCTAGAGAGTTGTTAGTGAAGTCAATAGGTTTTGCACACACATTATGATACATAATTACACATCAACGAATGACAACGGTACGATAATGAACAACAGAAGAAAACGTATATCAATCGGTGATTAAAATTTGAGCAAACTAAATAAGTAATTAATGAAAAAATATATAGTTTATTAAGACTCTCGTGTAAGTACAAATAATAACAAAATTAAACGTTCAAATTATGTTTGAAAACAATAAAACGCCCTAAACACCCACTAACGATATGATCTTAATCAAAACATTGGAATTAATGGAAAATCTATGAGTTTTGATCACATGCATGTCTCGGCCGTCCCAACCTAATTTTTCCTCATTCCAAGCATGAGACGTTTTCTCTCTACTACATATATTACTAGTTAAGAAAATATATTATTATTTTAAGATGAAAGAAGTAATAAACAAATAAAAAAACAAAATTACCAAATTATGTTTGAAAACAGTAAAACAACTCAAACAACATCTACATAGCTTCGGTATGACCCAAAAATGGCAGCGCTCATGACAAAACAATGAGTTTTAACTGCATGTAAGTTTTGAGTATCCTGGCTTAATTTCAACTCATTCCGAGCACTGTGATTTCTACCCCTATTAGTCTTTTATCTTCCATCAACATGATTGGTTGGAGAAACCATGAACCAATCAAATACAAGCAAAGGGTCAGAGTCAGAGTGTAAATAGAACAAAGTGACTTTTCATCCATAAACACAACCCTAGCTCTGCTAATTAAAGACCACCCACTTTCCTGATTCTACTATATATATTCTCTTGCTAGCAACCTCTCTTTCTCTGCATAACATACACACATATATATTTTTGAGATAAATATATTACATATAAATACACTTCTTGAACAATATTATTAACTATAATTTATGGAAAAATCGGGAGATAGTAGCTCTAGTGGTGATGGCAAAGCCAGTTGCTATAGAGGCCATTGGAGGCCAGCTGAGGATGAGAAGCTCCGGCAGCTTGTCGCGCAGCACGGTCCCCGGAATTGGAATATGATTGCAGAGAAGCTTGAAGGAAGATCAGGTAGATTCAAATCTAGTTTTAATTTGCTCAAGTTCTAAGAAATAGGGTTTATTTTATTTTATTCTATTTTGTGGAAATTATTAGAAGTTGTAGTCTTGTAGATTAGTAGATTGAGATGGTGCAACAAATTAAGTATTTTGATTTTGGTTTTATTTATATTTTTGTTGTTGTTGGATTGTGGTTTTGTAGGGAACAGTTGTAGATTGAGATGGTACAACCAACTTGATCCAAATATTAATAGGAAACCATTTAGCGAAGAAGAAGAAGAGAGGCTTCTTGCAGCTCATAGGCTTCATGGGAACAAATGGGCTCTCATTGCAAGAATTTTCCCCGGGCGAACGGATAATGCAGTCAAGAATCAATATCACGTAATCATGGCGCGAAGAAAGCGCGAAAGGATCACATTTTATGGGAAGCCAACAAATTGCAAAGATCATGTTGATCAATCCAACAATATGAGCTATAATGGAACTAGCAGCATGGTTTTTGGAGGAGCTAGGTCTTTGGTCAAGCCTCAAGTGAACAAGTTTAAATTTGATTTAGGGTTTGGGAATTTGGTACCAAATAATAACCATGATGAGATGATCAAGAAGAAGAATGCTATGGTTTCTCCCAATTCATCATCTTCTTGGAGTGTTGGTGGCTCAACATCTCAAAGTTCTAGGGCTTTTCTTGGAGGAAAATCGAAGGATATTATAAATTATCAGCCTTTTCATCGCTATCATAGCTACCAAAACGTAGTAACACCAAAGGAAAACCCTAATTCGAAGGTTTTTCCTCAATACCCTTTCAAATTCTTGACTCCTTCGGGTAATGGTGGCAATGGAGACGACCAGGAAGCTATCAAAAGTGAGGTCCTAAAGTTGAAAATGGTTTCTCGGGAAAAAGATGATAATCGAGAAGAAGATGACGATGATGACAATCAATCAGGAAAGCACAAGAACGTACCTTTCATCGACTTCCTTGGTGGGGGAAATTAGTTAATTAATAATAATTAGTAGGTTAAAACTACTTAGATCGATGTTCAACTTTATATGTGTTTAATTAGGATCTAATATTTAGTAGTGTTCAAGTAGCTAGCTAGGGTTGATACTTTGGTGTAGAGGCTCCTGCATTTTTGGGAAATACAATGTTTCATCTATGCTTGTAATGTCACTAGAACTGCAACACATAATTTCTAAATTTATTTTGCTTCATAGTTGTTGCCATGTGAAAATTGAGATTGGGAATTGAATTTTGTCCTCATTCCATTTACCACAATCAATTCTATAATTAACCATAAAATTTAATGAAATTGAATTAAGCTAATTAAATATTTATATGTTTGTAAAAAATTTAGCTTCATGTCTCGTTTAATTTTATTGCTATTATATAGATCAATTGCATATATAATAATTTTCCAGCTAGCCAATTTGATTAATTACTTATTTGTGCAACTTATTCATAGACATGATATCAAATTATTATTCAGAGAGAAGAGTATATATTTGTATTAGATTTGATTAATTGAATTAGATATTATTAAAAATGTAAATCGGTTGTTATGTTGCAATCTGCTTGTTAAGCAAATACATGTCTGCATGTTTAATATATTAATTAATGTCAACTAATATGTTTTATAAATACATATTTTTTCTATTATTTTGTCTCATTTTTGTGACAAGCAAGGCTTAATGATATTGTCTGGTGAAATTAATTATTCAAAATTTTGTCAATAGCTCATGCCACAAATTGTTTTTTATGGCTGATATCTTAAATCAAAAAGATATTTTTGTGGATTGAAACTTTAATAATTCAAAGAAACTTCACGTGTACGTGAATTACAACAAACGACCTGATAATTATTTTAACTGTTCTCCACCGCTTCTCTCATGAGTGGTACAAGAAAACGCATATTGTTTGTCGCTTGAGTGGTAATTATATGTTAAATACCACAATATCCAATATTTGTATAAGTAAAATTACAGTTTATGAAACATAAAATAATAATAATAATTGGGAGCCCATTTAAGAGACAAAATTCTTAAATTGGTGTATTATAAGTGATCAGAAAACTTGGTCAAGCATCTAATATTAGTAACCTAAAAGATTAATTGTTTCTGGTCATGTGCCTAACTCTAAAATAGTACTCTCCAACTACTTAATTTCCACAATTATTCATGCATATAATTAGTGCCACAACAATACATGTCTATATATGTTATGAGAAATGTTTAGAATAATTATGCATTTCTGATATGTAGTTGCATAATTGGAATATTTCCTTTTATTTTTGTAAACAACTCATTGGTTGCAGAAGTTCTGGTTTTGGCATAATTAAGGAGTGGAAGACAAGACACTTAATATAAACTGATTAATTAACTTGACACTGTTACTTATTACTAATGCTGCTATTTTACTGTGTTTAAAGCTGACAAATTGAGTTTCGGGTTTTAAAGATTTAACTTGAACTCGTCCCTTAAGAGGTGCGAGTTCATGCTATTGTGAATCTCAAGGAACGATTTTACTTAGAGATGTGCAAGTTAGTGTGTGTTTTCCCGATCTTCCCGCGCGCACTTGAAATTTGATATGAAAATTAGTTGAGTTTAGTTAATTTAACATGTTATCGACAACGGTCAATCTTGAAAATATTAATATATGTTTTTTCCTTCAGTTGAAAATTTCATTTATATGTATGAATTGTTTACAATTACACTCAACTAGCTAGGTTTTTGCTTATAGAGAACCAATAATCAGCTTCTAATACAAGATTAGCAAAGGATTATATAAGATAATAATGAAAATTAAAAAATTGAACCAGAACAAGACTTGGTAGTTTAGCTTTCATTTTCTTGTAGCACCAATTACTTCACTTCATCACTTGAGTTGAGGTGTATATCTCAATCATTTTATTAAGGTACAATGAGCAATTGGGTATGTTTGTTGTTTATTAATGTAACTAAACAAAGGTGAAAATGACTTGTAATTAATTTAAGACCCGCCATTAATTAATTAACCAAAAATTTAATTGAATCTTGCCCACTAACTGTGTGCATGTATGTGTACATATATATACTTGTAACCCAAATTAAATTCAGCTTAAAATGAGACATAATCGAACCCGAACCCGAACCCGACATGCAGATCAGTCAGGTTTTCTAATATTTGATATATATGACAAAGGGTACAAAATGGGTTTTATATATTGAAGACAGATTTAAAGGATATGCAATATATGGAAAATTTATTAATGTTTTTATTCAAAGACAATAGTGGTTATACTTATAATTCAGGTGGTGATCATAATTTGTATGTATATCACAAAATAAGAGCAGTCTGGTTGCTTAAATGGGCATCTTTTGTGGTAACTTATGCTAATTAAGGCATTTAATTATGGCTTTCATTAAAATAAGAAATTATTTTGTTTTGTGTCAGCATCATCATGTTTAATAATTTATGAGAGAGAATATTGAAAATAATAATTTGAGGGGACTCCAACTACAGTGTCCACCCTTTAATTTTTCCTCTTTTGTTTGGGTGGACCTCCTTTTACTTTCATGGAATTAGTTTCACTGAAACCCTAACATGGTTGAGACTAGTGTTGTAACTTGAAATGTACCATCTATGATTAGGTTTTTAACTCATTAGTTCATCTTATAAGATTTAGTTGGAACTAACCAAAATAAGGTCGAGATTTTTGAAACAGATCATCAGTTAAAACTCACAATAATAATGTCGTGATCAGTTGCATATTTTATAATCATTTTGAGTTTCATTAGAAGTCTTTGGGGTCTAAGGTCAAAACTTACGTTAATATCATGAGTTGACAATGTTCTTCATTCGGTGCATTGTGTTCTCATGTTATATTGATCATATGTAAAGTAATGTTATAATCTCACACGTTTGTTATGCTCTAATCAATCAAATGTTTGCATGTTCTAGATAATTAGCAAAACAGTTAGTTTGGGTAATGTTAAATGAATCTAAACCATCCATTGCCAAAATAAGAAGAAAAGTAAATAGATTCTCATAATTTTATGGAGGGTTAAAATATTTGCTTGTGGTTGTAAATTTATTCCACATTGTGTGTGCTTAAGGCTTAAGAATTTCTATATTCTTCTTTGCTTGACCATAATTCTAATTTAAATAGAGTTTTGTGTGGGAAATGAATTGAGAGAGTATATATAGGTTGGAGACAAATATGTTCAAATGAAGTCATGAGACCCACCAACAAGGAAAATAAATAAATGAAAATATTTCCAAAATTAGCATAATTTGAACCATATATATAAATTTGTATGAATTTGAACCAACTTTATACCAAAAATGAGTTCATTAACTCAAAAGTTATTTTGTCAACTTTATATGAATTTGTATGGTTGAATAATTGAAGTATTGCAAGAAAAAAAGATTTATCCAAGAGAAATAGGTATCAAAAATAGAGAGAAATTCGGTATTTTTTTCAAAATATAATTATACGATCTTTTTATCCTTAAAGTTGTTAACTTGAAGCGTGTGTATTTAAAAAAAAATTAAAAAAAAATTAAAAAAAAAAAAAACTGAAAAACAAAGTATTGCAACAACCAGGGATTATATAAATCTTGCTAATTAACATGTATATAAGAAGAATGTTTAAAAACAAGAAAACAAAAATTATTGTTAGTCCATTCCATTTATGACTGATATGGTAATCCATGGTAGGTGAAAGCAATTCTAAAATGTCTCAAATTAAATTTCATGTACTTAAACTACCCTTAATGATTAATATTATTCTTGCGTTAATTAGGAAAATTTAAACAAAGAATCAAATTAAATAATTTGATTTTTTAGGTTGAAAGCTCACTTTGATTTAACAATCTTCAAAAAGACTTGTGGCCACTAAAGTTTTAACAAATTTACACGCAACTCGCCAAGTTAGACATGACAAATAAGACATTACTAAAGTAATGAATATTATCAACGGTAATGCGCAATTAGTTTGATTAATATGAGCACTTAACTAAGATTAAATATATACAATTGGATGGAGAGGCCAAAAACAATTCAGTTATATATGTGATAGAAGTGAAGTCTCTATCATAATTGAAATATGTTGATCATGAATTGCTTAGACTATTTGTTATTTACTAATCATGATTTGATTTTGATGATAAATAGATATGACAAATTGACAATAGTAATTACAAATATATTGATCAAGTGTATATACATGTTAAGAAAATATGTATATCAATGTAATGCTTCTCATTCACTGCTCTTTTTTAGCAGCCCTTATTGACTTATTTGCCATTTCAATACTTGATTATAAGAAGAAAATAAATAACATTATTTTTGGACTAATTTCTTGTTGGTCATATACTATATATCTAGGTTAGTCATTTATATAGTATATGAGAACAAGGAATAGTAGATAATATAAATTGACTAAGACTCAGTGAGGCAGGAGATATACAATTAGAACTGATAATTTGTATATGAATTTACGGGTACTCGAAAATCGATCCACATATATGCGAGTCTAGATCATACAAATTAGACCTGATTATTTTCGGGTTGCGTCGGACAAATTCGCATTAAACTCGCACATTTTTACTCAAGAAAAACTTGTATGAACGCAGCTGCGTAGTGTTCCTTTATAAATCAAGTCCAGTCTTTCATTAGCTCATAGTTATCAACCTGTAATTCGTTATTTGATTTGTTTTTTCTCACACGATGCAACAATGTATTTGTCTTGCAATTAATTAAGCATGCATGTTGAAAAACTCTACAATTCTTGTTGCCCGTAACTAGAAATAAGATCAAAAGTCTATAAAACATCACTTTCTCAACTGATCATTTTGTAACTTAGTTTGATTTTATTTGGGAAATGATTTTGTTTATATATGAACACAATTCAAATATTTCAAAATTGGACTAACCTACAGAACTTGATATGGTAAACAATTGTGCGTTCAACGTTGTACGGATCTATGTAGACCAAATGTAAACAATTTGAAAAACTAGTCAAATATTATGTGTCAATATCATTTGTTACTGTTTTATTTTTACAATTAATTGGTAATTTTATTCAATTTTCATGACATTATCATGATGACTATTTTTCTTCTGTTTTCGTAATAAGAAAGTTTAGAGAACACACAAATGGTTATATATAGTGAATATATGTGACGTGTCACTTTTAATTTTTTGTCAAAAGAAAGACATATGATGGTTTTGGCATCAAGATTAATTTGATATATAGCTTGATCATTATGTTGACCTAAGCATGACAACATAATTTAATTTCTTGGATTTTAAATTAATTTTACTACGTGATATAGGTGAATATAATCGTTTAGCTTAACGTGTCTGATCATTATTGTTGTGGTCAATTTCTAAGAGGACATTCGTTAAATTCATTGATATCAATGATAATTGATCGAAAGCTGATCAATGAGTAAATATATATGAACAATGATAGCTGAAACAATTTGAATCTATTTAACTCAAACGATTAGATACATAATTTTATAATTTCACCCACAACAAATTTGTCAAAATTGTGACAAAGTTTAATACTACTAAATATGTCATATTTTCAAGAATTTGGCCTAAAATATGGAACTACCTCTTATAAGTCCAGCTAATAATTTATCAAGTTTATGGTGGTTGTGACCAATTAAACTATTCTTTTGTTTAATTATAACTCAAACTAGTTTGGGGCTCTAACACCAACTCCATGTAATAGAAATTAATGAAACTTTCTAGTTATATCAATCAATAAACTACATGAAACAATACACTTCCTAGAATTGCAAAACAATATATAATCATATATAATTTTTTTATGATTTTTTTTTAGTGGTAGTGGATTATATTTATACATAAGTGGACCCAATAATGTACTAGAGAAGATAGTGTAACAAAACTCCTTTTGACTAAAATAACTAAAATAAACAATATTAGGAAAATCATGGGCCAATGGCCAACAAGAGTCTAGGGTTCCATATATTGACACTATACACTTATTGCTATCTTGTAAACACAACAAAAGTGACTTTCCATCCACAATCCTAAATTCTAAATCATCATCCAAAAAAAAAAAAAACATATTTCTTTTCCTCATTTCTCATGCTATATATCTCAAGTTTTATGGGATTGGTGCTTCAAAACCCAAAAAAAAATATAGTTTTGTAAGAAAATTATAGCTTCTGAAATAGATGAATAAATCAAGAAGTAGCAGCATCAGCAGTGATGATCAAGAAAACAAGAACATGATGATCAGTTGTAATAGAGGTCACTGGAGGCCTGCAGAAGATGAAAAACTCCGGCGACTCGTCGATCAACATGGTCCCCAGAATTGGAACTTGATTGCAGAGCAGCTTGAAGGAAGATCAGGTAATTATTGATGATATATATATATACAGATTATAATTCAGAACTTTACATATCTTCACCAAGAAAATTAAAATGATCTGAATCTGTACAAATTGAGAAAATCAAATGATTTTTGTTGTTGTTGTTGTTGTTATTTGCATATCAGTTGCACTTTTGTGTAGCAAAAATATTTAGAACTAATTCAGAATTTTACATGTCTTCCACCAAGAAAATTAAACCAACTTATTATTGTTTGCTGATGATCTTGTAGAGTTCCGCTATAAAAGAAACATAGATACAATTATATATATGTATAAAAAATTTGTAGCAGAAATATACATACAACTAATTTATAAAATTTCATGTCTTCCACCAAGAAAATTACAATGATCTTAGCATATATGGATCCAGTATATAAAAATTCAGAGTAGCAAAATTTTATAGTATTAATTCAGAAATTTTCATGTCCTCCAACAAGAAAATCAAATGTTTTATTAGTATTGTTTGTAGAGTTTAAGTCTTTAACTCTAAAAAGAAGCATATAAACAATTTTGTTTAGCAAAAATATATAGTGCCTTTTCAGAATTTCACGTCTTCCACACCAAGAAAATTAAATGATCTTTTTTCTTTTTCCTTTTTTAGTCTTTGTAGAGTTGAACTGTATATAATAGAATCATAAATCCAATAATAAAAATTCGTGTATCAAAAATATATATAGTATTAATTCCACCAAGAAAATTAATGAAAGGGTATTTTTTGTGCTTTGATCGTTGTAGAATTGCACTATATATAATAGGAAGCATAAATCCAGTATATAAAAATTTGAGCTGCAAAAATATATATAGCACTAATTCAAATTTATACATGTCTTCCACCAAGAAAATTATAAATTGATCTTTAATTTATCTATAATGGAACATATATATATTTTAATAGTAATTAAGATGTTATTGTTCAAGTTTGAAGAAATGGGGTTTTCATATTTGTAGGTAAGAGTTGCAGATTGAGATGGTACAACCAACTTGACCCAAGAATTACCAAGAAGCCATTCACACATGAGGAAGAGGAAAGGCTCTTACAAGCTCATCGTCTTCATGGAAACAAGTGGGCTTCAATAGCTCGATTTTTCCCCGGGCGAACTGATAACGCTGTCAAGAATCATTACCATGTGATCATGGCGCGGCGTAAGAGAGATCGCTTACCTAATTTCTTAATCGGTAGTCGCAGAAGACGCCAACTAGATCATCATCAAAACAAGGAAAAAATGGGTATTTTGCCCCTTTTCTCGTCGCCTAGTTCATCTCTTATTCCTTATAGTTCAACCCCAATCGTAGCCCGTTTGTCGAATTTTGGTGATTTTGACAGGAGAAGAAAGGATTTTCAATTTGGTAAGTTCAGTTCCTTTTTAGGTAGCAAGGAGGGTTCATGTGGGTATAGCCAATATAATAGTGATGATAATCAAGAATTGTGCCCTAATTATTGCATCAAGACTCCTAATCTTGCAAAGGGTAGTGATTTTCTTGCCGATTCGAGAAATTCCGTTGATTTGGGAGGAAAAAGAAAGGATTGTGATCAATATGGTAGATTTGGTTTCTTTTTAGGTAGTAAAGAGAGTTCACATAGTGATGGTCAAGAATTGTGTCATACTTCTTGCATCAAAAACCCTAATTTTCTTGCATCTCATGTCGAGTCCGATCCGACAAATCTTGGTGAGAAAAGAAAGGATTGTGATCAATATTATGGGGGTTTAAAATGTTTTTTGGGGTGTTAGGGGGGTT
>JAYMTH010001990.1:0-13466 GCA_036897465.1 Pelargonium australe | reverse complement strand
TCTTCTCCTGCTTCGATCCCAAACCAAGCGTCTCTCTTCTCGTAGCTTCCGATCAGGTTTTTCTCCTACTTCACTATCCATCCGGGTTTTCATATCTCATCCCTGTCGTTAAGCTTTTTCTTGCCAATTTGATCCAAAAATCATCTAATTATAACAACAGTTCTTCTATATCATTGCTCATGTTACGATTTAGATGTTTCCTTCACTAGTTCATTTTCAGATTTCAAGTAATATACTGTACATGTAGCTGTATCAATTCTGGGTATTCTTGCTATCAAATGTGGAATGGTTTCTGATACAGTACTGTACACTGTAAGTCCAGCTAAAAGAGATGCCATGAGCCCTTGAATATTGTTTCCCATTTTCGTTAGCTATGTTTCGTGTCATGGAACTTGTTCAAGCCTTATAGGAGTACAATTTTTAGCTAGAAAGAGTTTCTTTCGGAAGATTGAGATTTGGTGTATAATACATTGGTAAATAGTTCAAGTAGGATAGTCTAGGTAATGGTCTCATTATCTCTTATGCTCATACTAGATTAGATGGTCTTTTGTCCTAATCACCTTGCCTTGGGTTGTCTGGGTTTATTCACTCTCTCGTTCAAGCAACTTACCTCAGGATACGGCTAAGTTTTGGTTTTTGAATGTGACCCAATACTTTAGTAAATTTAACATTGAGCCTTAAGAGCACCACCTGATTCATGTCCAAGCAATCTATGGTCCGAGAAACCAATATCTAATTCATATCTAGTTTATCAAACACGTTGGGAGGTCCTTCATTTCGTTGACTCATACTGGGTTTCGTCAATTGAATAGGCTTTGAGTGCAATTAATTATGCTCAGAGTTATCTTTCCATCTATTGTTTTCAAGGTGAAGTAAGAGTTGCCTGAGACTTTTTGTTTCCATGGTGAAAGTTTAACAAACATGTCAGACTGCGAGTTCCTCTCATCTTTACGGTTTTCTTATGGAGTCTGAAGTACCAAGCAATTTGCTGTCTGCTTTAGGCTATTTTCTATATTTCCTATTCTAAAATTCCTTTGGTAGCCAACCCTCAATCATGTTAATAAACATTTGCATTAGATTCGGAAGTATTTTGTTCAGTAACTTTGCTTTTGAGTAGAGTTGTCCACTGTATGGTGTATTTATTGTCATTATTTTCTCCCTCCTTTAGGTTATCAAGTTTGTCGATCCGGAACATCATGGTCAAACAGTCCAAGTGTGAAGCCTAACCTCAACCCTTTCATCAATCTTGGTGCTGTCCAGAAAAGATGGGCATCGCTCTCCTCAGTTTCAGAAGATGAGGGCAAGACTAACATTGAACCGCATGGAGGAGAAACTCCTGAAGAAGTGAAAAAAGACGCAGTATTTGTTTATCATGGTCCCGCTTCATCCACCATAAAAAGAGTTAAGATTCTTTCTCTTTCCTCCTGCTTCCTCGCTGTAGGTCTGGGTCCTGCCATAGTCTTCATGACATCTCCTGATATGCATACGTTCGTAAAGGTTTTCACGGCATCTACAACGTTAGCTTTCAGTTTTACTACTACTGCTGCTCTTAACTGGTTTGTGACTCCTTATATTCACAAGCTCAAGTGGCAGCCTGGATCTGACAGCTTTGAGGTGGAGGTGTTGTCTTGGCTCGCTACTCGTGTTTCAAGGACTATCAAGTTTGCTGATATCCGGCCTCCTGAAACCATGAGGCCTATGGCGACATTTAGAGCCGATGGGAAGCTCTACTACATCGATGTAGAGACCTGTCAAAACAAGGATTTGTTGGCAAAGATTGACGCTGCAGCAACCACCACCGGCACATCAGCTTCAAAGAATTTGTGATTGGAAAGATTCTAATTACTGCTCTCATTAAGACTATCAGTTATAATGGTATGGATCATAGATTACAAATTTTGCAATTTGATAAGCCCTAGTTTGTACTTGTGGCATTTCTTTGTCTTTATTTTTTTAGTTAGACTACAGGCTCTTTCTTCATTTATTATCTCTGATATATATGATATATCAACATTTCCATAAGTTTACACTTGCACATCTCTCTTTTTTGTTTACAGTTACATTTATTTTTAATTTATTTTTATTTGTTTTTGTTTTTGTTTTTTTTTGTTTTTTTTTTTTTTTTTGTTAAACAAAACAACCGTAGCATTGTAATTGTTGCAAGTAGATGTTTATGTTTAAGACACTTGCATTTGTCTAATTTTGTGAAAGATTTTGTATTTAATTTTTCGCAGCAAAAGAAGTATTGTATTGGTAATTCTTCGCACCAAATGAAGTTTTGTATCACCACATGTATCTCATTTCTTATTCAATCATTTAATCACACCAATATAAATCTATCTTTCGCACTTTAGGGGATGAATAGTTCGTCCAAAAATTACCTCATTGAGTCATATCCAGTTAAGTCACTTTTCAAAACACCATTTGGTACATTGGTGACCTGGATAATAGTATAATACATGCACCAACCAAACCCGACTTATTTGCACTAGTTAGAGCTAACAATTTGAATTTGAACCCGTGAGTATCTGAAATCCGACTCTATTTTTATCTGAAGCTAACCAAACTCGAAGTTGGCCAGATCACATACACCTTTAAAATTCAATGCATTTTATGTATACAATTTAAAACCCGACCAAACCCGAAACTTCTGTAGGATCGGGTTAGGTCCAATAACCCGAATCCGGCCCGACCCTAAGTTTGGCATCCCTAGTACTAACTTCAAAGAGACTCCCCTCCAATGCAAGAACCCTTAATTTCGGGTTTCAAGTTGGACACCTCTCGGAATCGAAGACGAATCTGAAGCGAAGCAGCTATGGCAAGGTTCGCTCTTCTTCACCTGCTTCGATCCCAAACCAAGCATCTCTCTTCTCGTAGCTTCCACTCAGGTTCCTTCCTAATTCTCTTTTCATCTGCCTTTTTCATATCTCATTTCTGTAGCTCCGCTTTTTGTTGTCAATTTTATCAACAACCAACAAAACCCAACTAAATTTAATGGCATTTCACTTCCCTACAATCGCAACCTGTAAATTATTGACGATCTTCAGTATAATTTCGCATGTTTCGATTCAAATGTTGCTTTAGTTCCTGTACTGTACTGGATATGTAGCTGTATCATTTCATTTCTTGGTATTCTTATTAGCAGTTGTGAAATGCTGGGAGTGTTTTGGTTTCTGCTACAGTACAGTTTACTGATGAAAAAATTTCCATGAGCCCACAAGTTCTTTTCATGTAATGGAACTAGTTCAATTCTAGCAGGAGTGCTGTTTGTTGCTAGAAAGTGCTTATTTTGGAGGATTGAGATTTGGTGAATAGTATAATAGTCAATTCCTTATGAGAGAACTCTTTGCGCGAGGTTAATCGGTCACATGGGATAGTCTATGTATTAGTCTCATTATCTCATATGATCATACTCCCTCCGTCCCGATATAATTGTCCACTTTCCCATTTTTGTAGAAATTAAGGTTTAGTTAGTTATGTTGTTTCCTCTTATGCCTCATTGTACTTTTATTGTAGCCAAAAATCAAGTTATTCTAAATTTCTAACTAACTTGTCTTAGGGATATTGTTGAAATTTCATGTGTAACTAAACTTATTAGAAAAGAAAGCAAACAATTATTTTGTGACAGAAAGGGTAATATATTGTTTTTTGTTGTGTGTCCACCATGAGTTGGGTTGTCTGCGTTTACTCACCCTTCTATCTAAGCAATGCACCTATGGTTTCTCAATACTGCTAACATTTGGTTTTTGAACTTGTCTCCAATACTTAAGTAAACTATATCCAATTTGAGCCTTAAGAGCGACATCTCAATAAGCAGTGTCACTGTCACCTCTCTATTGCAGATTATTATGCTAATATGATCTGAGGAGCCAACATCTGCGTTTTTTTATTTATTTATAATTTTGTATACTTTATCAAATACTTTAGATTTCCTTGATTCATCATGTGCTGGTAAGAGGTCTATCACGCCTTTTGGATTCTTAGCTTTCTCCGTTTGAATAGGATTTTAATGGAATTAGTTATGCTCAGTGTTAGTTTCTGTCTTTTGTTTTCAAGTTGAGCAATGAATCATTTTACCATTTGCTTCTGTTTCTATCCATATCTATTTTGTATTTATCACTGTGTTGCCTGAGGCTCAATTGAGCTTTTTCAGAGGGTTCAAACTCATTCAAAACTGATAGAAGCCTTCATAGCATGTCAGTTCCTCTTTATCTCATTCAGTGTTCTGATGGAGCCTGAAGTATCAAGCTATTTACCTACTTTTTGCTCTTCAATTATTTGTTAGTCTAAAATTCTATGGGTAGCCAACACTCGATTATGCTAATAAACACAACCTAGGATATTATAGAAAGGTTGGGTGGGTGGAATCCTTTCAGTACAACAACTTTCTACGTGGATCATTTCATTCTCTGCTTCCCCAAAATTATGGATAGAACCTTTTTATTAACTTTGAGTTCGAGTAAAGAATGCCCAATGTCCATGGCATGGCTAAATTCATCCTCAATCGTAATTCTCCTTTTGTCCCGTGAATATGTAATGTTTTATTTATCATCATTATTTTCTCCCTCCTTTAGGTTATCAAGTTTGTCGATTTGGAACGTGGTCACGCAGCCCAAGTGTGAAGCCCAACCTCAACCCCGCCATCCAGCTTGCCGCTGCCCAGAAAAGATGGGCGTCACAGTCCTCAATAACAGAAGATGAGGGTAAGATCAGCATTGGGCCACGTAGAGGGGTATCTCATGAAGATGTTGAAAAAGACAGAAAAATTGTTTATTTTGGTCCCATTTCATCCACCATAAAAAAGGTTAAGCTTATTTCTCTATCCACATGCGGCCTCGCTGTATTCGCGGCTCCTCTCTTCGTCTTCATGGCATCTCCTGATATGAATATGATCCTAAAGGGTGCTATGGCATCTTCAGCAATGATTCTCAGTGCTTCTACTACTATTTTTCTTCACTGGTTCGTGAACCCTTATATTCATAAGCTCAGCTGGCAGCCCGGATCTGACAGCTTTGAGGTGGAGATGTTGACTGTGTTTGCTACTCACCTTAAAAGGACTATCAAGTTTGCTGATATTCAGCCTCCAGAAACCAAGAGGCCTTTCGTCAGCTTTAAAGCTGGCGGGGAGTTCTACTACATCGATCCGAAGCACTGTAAAAACAAGGATTTGTTGGCAAGATTAATGCCACATAGATATGCTCTCGAGTCAGCTTTGAAGAATAGGCCACAGAAAACTGCTCCCAAGTAAGCTTTGAAGAATTCATGAATTCTAGTTACCGATCTTATTCAGAAACTATGATGGTATTGACCATATATTGCAGATTATGCAATTTAATAAGGTATGGCTTGTAATTGAGCCTTTTCGAGATGTTTCCTCCTATCCTTTATTATAGTTAGACTACAGTTCCTCGCTTTCCAGAGAAGGCGTTCTGTATCTCTGTGCTATTAATCTCATAAATAATGAGTTGATCATGTGTT
This sequence comes from Pelargonium australe, assembly GCA_036897465.1. Classification (NCBI taxonomy): domain Eukaryota; kingdom Viridiplantae; phylum Streptophyta; class Magnoliopsida; order Geraniales; family Geraniaceae; genus Pelargonium; species Pelargonium australe. Next base: position 7,988 of record JAYMTH010001990.1, on the reverse strand, counting down.
TATTTCTATTAGATATTGAGATTTACAAAAGATGCTCATCTCTTTAGAAAAAAAAGATTAATGTCCAAAATGGTACACCAACTTTGTCTCAATACCCAGTTCCAATTTACTAACTTAACTGGATTGTTAAATTTTGATGACGTGTGAACCTGACTTGGACAATAGAATGACTTGGCATACTGATTTTGTTGAGTTGATGTGGCAGGTCCACGTAAGCACAATGATATTGTGACTAGAAAAAAGAAGATGCAAATGATGCACAAGTCGCCTTCGTTGAAATGGTGCTCTCAAGCTGGAGGCACCACTGTTAGGGTTTGAAGAAATTTGGAGCAAAATGCAGTCTTTGAAAGACATGAAGATGAGATACCGATGTTTTTTCGATCTCAATACAAATGATTTGAGAGGCTAACAAATTCGGTGCACCTCAAAATAGGACCAAGACCTAATGTCCTAGACGCGTTTGTTTAATCTTACATAATTTCGACGCGGATAAATGAAAAGCATGGAGTTAAGTTTATAGTAAAACATACACTTTTGTTCTACAATTTCATACTTACGGGATTAGTTTCTTGTTTGTGGCTATTGAGCTCTTTTTTACTTTTTAGCAACTCTAATGCATTAGTTCTAAAGTAGGGTCGCGACATTTTGTTCTGTACTGCACAAAAGCACTTGAAAATGCATGAAATGCCCTCTTTTCTTCTCAACTCACCAAATTGGAAGACAGAAAAATGAACCAAAACAACTAATATATAATAAAACAATAACAGAACTACTAAAATGCCGGGTAGCCTCCCAACAAGCGACTTTTATTAACATAGACCCAACAAACGCTTTTGAATAATGTCATTTGCTCGACAAATGACCCTAGTCAACGGTGTTTTGAATTAGCTCTTTCTTCAAAGCCGCATTAAGATGGAGTTGATGTACCATTGATGACATTAACGCTAAAGAAACATGAAGGTAAGCTGAAAAAAACACATGTTAGTTGAGCCACATTGAAATGCAATGGATTTTAAGTGGAATTTGCCAACCCAATTTAGATATATGAAATGTAAATGGTAAAACACTATAACATATGGCATCACAGCACACTAACAAAGCTGTTTGAAACTGTTGAAGCTACTTCAGAAATAGAAAAGACCCTAAAGAAACCAACCTCAACTATGACTTGAGACGACACATTTAAGAACAGCAGGTGAAAACCTCGCCGCGGTTGGTCCAGAAGTGTACCCAGTTCTGTGAACAAGTGAGTGATGATAGAAATATCACATAACAGTTCACAATATAACGACTAGATAGACCACAGTAGTGACAAGAACCCGATACTCCTTGTGCTTAAAAAGCATAAACTCAGAACCGCATGATTCATGATTCACTTCTTCTTAACAGCGGACTTTGTAACCTTGGCCCCAGCTGGATCCTTTTTGTCCACGCTCTTGATGACACCGACAGCCACTGTCTGGCGCATATCCCTGACAGCAAAACGGCCAAGAGGGGGATACTCGGAGAAAGTTTCTACGACCATGGGCTTGGTGGGAATCATCTTAACAAACCCAGCATCACCATTCTTCAAAAACTTGGGTTCTTTCTCAATCTCCTTGCCCGATCGTCTGTCAATCTTGGTCAAAATCTCAGCGAATTTGACAGCAATATGGGACGTGTGGCAATCAAGCACCGGGGCGTAACCATTTCCGATCTGACCAGGATGGTTCATGATAATGACTTGGGATGTGAAGTTGGCTGCCCCCTTCGCAGGATCGTCTTTGGAGTTTGAGGCAACATATCCTCTCTTGAGATCCTTGACGGCAACATTCTTCACATTGAATCCAACATTATCACCAGGAAGAGCCTCCTGGAGAGCCTCGTGGTGCATCTCGACAGACTTGACTTCAGTGGTCAACCCCGATGGTCCAAAAGTCACCACCATACCAGGCTTGAGTACACCAGTCTCAACACGTCCTACTGGGACGGTACCAATACCTCCAATCTTGTAGACATCCTGAAGTGGGAGACGCAGTGGCTTGTCTGTGGGCCTCTTGGGTTCATTGATCAAGTCAAGAGCCTCAAGAAGGGTTGGGCCCTTGTACCAGTCAAGGTTGGTGGATCTCTCAATCATGTTGTCTCCCTCGAATCCAGAGATGGGGACGAATGGAATCTTATCAGGGTTGTATCCAACCTTTTTCAAGTAGGAGGAGACTTCCTTGACTATTTCCTCATACCTTGCCTTCGAATACTTTGGGGTAGTTGCATCCATCTGTTCAGGAAACAACAATCCATGGCATAGGTTTCAGTTCAAAAGGCAATAAAGTTGAAATAAAGGAACCTAATATTGTGGCAGTAAGTACAAAAAGTTACACAACATGCTACATAAATACCAAGGAAACAACATTATGGTTCCAGTATAGAATTCAGTAGGTTGACTTAAAATGATACAGCAAATGACCTGATAATATGTGTAAGAACAGTACCTTGTTGCAGCAACAAATCATTTGCTTGACACCAAGAGTAAAGGCAAGGAGAGCATGCTCACGGGTCTGTCCATCCTTGGAAATACCAGCCTCAAAACCTCCAGTGGTGGAATCAATAATAAGGACAGCACAATCAGCCTGTGAAGTACCAGTAATCATGTTCTTAATGAAATCACGGTGTCCAGGGGCATCAATGACTGTGCAGTAGTACTTGGTGGTCTCAAATTTCCAGAGTGCAATATCAATGGTGATACCACGCTCACGCTCAGCCTTGAGCTTGTCAAGAACCCAGGCATACTTGAATGACCTCTTGTTCATCTCAGCAGCTTCCTTCTCAAACCTCTCAATCACACGCTTGTCTATACCTCCAAGCTTGTAAATAAGGTGGCCAGTGGTGGTGGACTTACCAGAGTCGACATGACCAATGACCACAATGTTGATGTGTACCTTCTCTTTGCCCATTGTCTCAAAGTTTTGCTTTGCAACTATTACAGAGGAAAGAATGATTCAGAAATTTATTCATTTCAAAGAATGCAAGAGATGAACATGACAACTTTCATTCAAAATGGTAATTCATTATTCATTAATAATAGAGTTTAAGAAAACAAAAAGATCAAGATCAAGGGAAATAGCAAGTCTCTACTGAAGAAAATGTTGTAATCAGAGTAATGTTAATATTCAAACTGAATTGTTTCAGAAGAAAATGCATATTACAATTCAATCTAACAAAACTATTTTTATAAGCTTAATTTCCATTGCAGTAAGCAACCAGATCAAAACACATACCATCAAAAATTAAACCAACACGAACAGAAAAATCAACACTGATCACTACGCAGCAACCAAATATCAAATAAAAATTGCAGTAACAAATCAGAAACCAATCGTTGAAAAGCAAAACACACAATGAACTGACTTAGAATTCTAATTGAAATGAAACAGAAACGAAACCAAAAGAACAATTGATTCAGAGAAATGATCGAAGAAAAACCGCAACTAGTGAGTTAAATTGAATCGAAAACGAACGGGAAAAAAAACAGACACAAGCAAGCATTTCCAATACGAAGAGATCGAAGATCGAACCTGAAAAGAGCGCGAACGAGCTCTGCTAAAACCCTAGCAGCAGCTACTTCAGAACCTGAGAGGCAGTGGGAGCAACTGGAGACGAGAGAGAAGAAGCCTGCTAGGGTTTTGATGGTTTATATAGGGGCAGATTCGTATTTTGGCTTTTACAGAAATATCCTTCTGTGCCTTTTAAGAAAAAAAAAAAACGCTGCGAAAGATAAAACGCTGCGCATAAGAAACAAAACACTCTTTACTTTTTTGTGTTTTGTAGTCCTCTCCTCTGCAAAAGTTTATGTTAAATGAGTGTATACATTTTAGAGATCATGGAATGTACATTTTTCGGATACATACCCGAGTTTCTTTTTTATTGTAATTCAGAAAATAAACTAATCAATTAGAAGCGAGTGATCATCAACGTAAAATAGCATTCCGGAATCTGCGACATTGTTGGTATAGTTTTATTTCTTTTATAATAAGTCGAGTATCAAATGATTCTTGTCAAACATAATGTTTCAATCTCAAAAGTTTAAAAATATAACAAAGCACACCATGGGAATTCCCAAATTTGGCCATATAATATTGAGATTCTATAACATGAGTAAACAAGAGGCAAATAAATCAAGCAAAATAAGGGGAAAAAAAATATCCAACTTGTGTCATTTCAGTACAAAAGTTTAATAAGGTCTTGTTCAGAATTTGAGACATAAAGGAAAACTCTCCCAAGAAGAAAGAAAATTTGAATTGGCCCCAAAACCAGCTGGTGCCGCTGAGAAGAGTCTAACTAATGTGTGAAAGCTTTTGTAGCGGGTTGTTGCACGTTGCGTCACTCAGGATTCACTTATAAGAGAATGCAACTCTTGTCGGAATGTGGAGATTTTGTCTGCTTGAACAGCCATGACCAACCCCGTCAACTGATAATTCTTTAGCTGCAGAGTTCATGGGCATTCTTTTATTAGACAAGCCATAACAAAAGTATTACATCGAGATCATGTTTGAAGCATCAAATGGAAAAGAGACGAGCAAAACAATTCCTGAAGCAGAATGTGTATTGTGAACTTTCTTATGCCCCGTAGACACTGCTTTTGAAGTTCTACAATGGCGACTCGGAAGCACAATTCAGATGGTGCAGCATTATGCAAACAAGGATCAAATGACTACAAAACTCCAAAATAATTGGATTTCCTAAAAGCCTTTGAAACATTCAACATATATGACAGGCTATTTGGAATGTGCAATATTCATGCAACCAAGATTGAAATGACTAAAAAGCATCAAAGAAAGTGGATTTCCTAAGAGACTTATAGTCTTCCACTAACATCTTCAGCAGATAAGTAGCATGAGTTTCACAGTTAAGGAGATATATAGCCAACAAAGCATAGTAAGCTAATAGTGCTGCAACTTGCCTCATGAGTCGTTGGCTGCTGAACGCGTGAGGGAAAACTGAAAGACCATGAACTAAGCTGAAATGTGAATATGAATATGAAAAGAGTCAGGAAGGACGCCAGCTATATAAGATTGCAAATTTGGGATGTCAAAATATATACCTTGTGAAAAATTTCATCTTCTGGTTTGATGTATATTATTGCTTCTTCGTCGTCTTTACCTGGCCTTTTCTTCTGGCCTGCATTCTTGAGCTGAAGTTTTACATCCACGAAGCAAAATTAATGGGTAAGTGAATAGCATAAGTTCTCTTTGAAAACCCAAAAACAGAAACAAAACAGTAAAATACCATATGGCACAGAAAAGCCACAAAAGCATACCTTGTAAATTTTACTGACGAGTAGGCAATACTTAAAGCGGAAGGATTTCCGGAGCTCCTCTGTTGGCTTCAGAAAGTGAAACAATAAATTATAAGTACAACTAGAAAATATCATATTTGAGGGTTAGCTTTGGTGCAATGGTTAAGGTTGCTTCCTTGTGAGTTGTGACCTTGAGGTCACGGTTTCGTGTAAGGGAAATAGCCTACATGCAAAAACAGGGGTAAATCTCCATATATAGATACCCTCCTCAGACCCCACAATGGTGAGAGCCCTTGCACACAAGGCCACCCTTTTCAGAAAGAGAAAAAAAAAATCAGGAGGAAAAGAGAGCAAAAAATGTCAAGTTGACCCATGTACCCCTTCCCACCCAATATTATCAATTTATCATCTGACCTCATCTTCTGTGGCCCAAGAGACTTCATCGAAGAGAGCATCGTAAAGGGGTGGCAAAAGCTGGGGAGGAAGGTTCACCACACGCTGAGAGACCAAAAGACCCACATCATGTTCTTTTTCTCCTAAAAGAGATCTCAAATCATCTACCACATCTTTGTCTTTGCATACTTTTAGGAGAAACTCCTTGACCTCTGTAATGCAAGTATTATCCTGGTAATAACCAAATTCACCGTTATGAGCGAGTGCATATCGGATCTTAGAGACGAGAAATCAGCTCAACTCACAAATGACACAATACCACATTCGCAAATAGAAAATGGAGCTGCTCAAATAAGTGGAACTGTACAATATAAAATAAGGGAACAAAAAATGTGGCAGAACAAATTGTAGGAAGTTAAAATTATAGAGTTACTTGCCTTATATCTTCCCAAGTTAAGAGCTGTAACAACAGCGAAAAGTCCATCATCTTCACTGTCTTCTATCTTAACAACTGTTCCTACAGTGGTCTGTGGCAGTATTAAGTCCACAAAACCACTCAGATCCCATTTCTTATCATCAAGGTAAGTCTGTAGCAAGGTCTTGACTCCATGGAAGTCGTCGGGTTTTGGATCAAAGAATGCAAAATCTGCTTGTACAACTCCCTTCAGTGGTACAGTATATCAATAAATATAAGAATCAAACAATAACTACAATCTTTTGTCACGAAGCCTTTAAAGTTCTCGTGTATACTTACTTCAAACTCTTCATCATCAGAAGATTCATACTGATCATCCTTCTCGTCTAGAGGGTGCTTAGCAGAACCATTATCTACTAGTACAGAATTTAGTCAAGAGCTATCTAAGGAATTGAAGAAGTAAACAACTAATAGCCAGGAACCAAGTAATGTAAGTTTGATATTTCCAAACAAAATAAACCAAGAGACTTAAAGTCTAATTGTCTAAAGCAGAACCGTGAGGAGGTATTTCTTTGAAAGGAAAAGCAAAAATTAACACTACCTGAAGAGCTGGGGAGAGAATCCATGAGGAGCTTGGACTCAATCTTTTTATGCTTAGCCTGGTACGCCGAAGCAACCGCAGCAACTGTACGAGCAAATGGGGAGTAGGTCAAAGGCCGAGCTCTAGGTGGATGGCGCCGCCTTACCGGCTTTCTGGGCATCTCTTCAATCTGTAAGATCAAATATTTGCACAATGTAATGTCACTAAGATCGATTGTATTCACCACCCAAAAAAACACACGAACCTAAATAGATATCAAGGGCAAGGTCACAAACATAAAGCACGAACACTCGAATTTCAATACTTAAAATAGAATTCCGCTTAGATTAGGACTTGTACAAACATTTATACGGTTCTAGTGCTAGCTTGAATTGAAGCTCAACAGACCAAACACTGCTAAACATCAAATTGCAACTCACTTCATATACTACAAACCAAGTGAAATAATAAACTTCACAACTTCAAGTGAGCAGCTCCAACACTAACTTGGATGAAGGAAATGGAAAATGGTACAAAATTACAATAAACCCATCAAGAAAAACCAATTACAACAGTGAGCCATTTGATCATTAACCAACTCAACTAAGTAACTAGGAACTTGGCAGTCACAAATTCTCATTTTTATCAAGTTTATGGAACCTGAGGAATTGATTATTCAAATAAAAACTCATTCCAGCAACAAAAGAAGAACAACCAAAATTCAGTGGGTTTGTTATTGTCCAAATAATACATAAAGTAAATTGAATGTTCCATAGATAGCAGAAAAATCAACCAAAATTACATTAAAAAAAAAAAAATTAGAGTAATAGTGAAGCTATGATCATAAGAGAGATAGGCAGTTACCGATTCCGGCTAGTTGGCGGCTCCGAAATGTAGTAGACAATCGCCGATTGTGATGCGCGGCTTCAACTCCGGCGCGCTGTGATAACTGGTTATTTTCTAGTGTTTTAATGGCTGCCCTAGCGAAACGACGTCGGAGTATTGGTTTATTATTTTGGCCTAGCTTGGAGTGAATTGGATTGGGCTTGAACCAGAAAAGCTATTGTTGTTAAGTAGTTAAGGCTAAAATAGTAAAATGGCCAACTAACCCAGATAGGTTGGGCCAAGTGGTTTAACCGCTTCGAATTCCTTTTGAGATCTCGAGTTCGAGTCTTCTTGCAAACGGTATGAGATGGTTTATTTGGATTTACAAATAAACACTATCAATGTTATGTAGCTCAACTGATATAAAAAATGGTCAACTACCTTTATTTTTATTTAGAGGGTGTTTGGATTAGCTTCTCAAAAATAGCTGATACGCATGTAGA
>JAYMTH010001989.1:0-13466 GCA_036897465.1 Pelargonium australe | reverse complement strand
GAGGTGCTGATTGCTGTTGCTCTCTGAGATATAAACAAAGATAAACACAGAATATTAAATGTATTGAGGATAAACACAAAAGATATCATACTTTATATGTATTGAGAAATTAAGTTTATGCATCAAAAGAAATCTGAAAGAACATGTTATGAATAAAGCAAACCAGAGGTGTCTAATCCTACACAATAACACTGTAGATTAAGATTAACATTAATGGGTCAACAAAAACTGATCATTCATTAAGTCGGATCTCATTTAAAAATAGATACCGGGTTACTAGTTTTCCAGTATGTGATAGAGAATACAGTTGCAAACTTAGATAAGTAAACTCAGATATGCAAACTTAGATATATAAACAAGGGTATACGAGCCCACAAATTCATGGGGACTGGTATAAGTGATCATTATTGAGGTGTCATACTCGTTGGCTTGGCTGACATTTGTCAATAAATCATGGTTCATGTATGAGAAGCAACATGCAGTTTCGACATGTTGTCCAACCTCCGTTTTGTTAAAAATCTAGAATACAATCAAGACAACTATAAAATGATGTCTAATTAGAGAGAGAATTTGCAGGTTGACATTGTGGTGATTACCTCCCCGAGTACCTCTGGTTAACATCTTCACCTCCAACCCTGGTGGTTCCAAGTCCACCGCCTAGCCTGCGAGGTCGCCAATTGGGAACAGTTCTGCCACGTTCAACATCCACAAGTACCCTTCTACCATCAAGCTTCCTCCCATCAGCTTGTTTATAAGCAGCTGCAGAATGCATATGAAGCAGTTCAGATACAAGTTGCTAAGCATATAGACAGGAAACTGAAAAGTACATTATACTGAAACAACCTTTCATATCCCGAGTATGCATGTACTCAATGAAAGCATAGCCTCTGGGTTTATTGCTTGTTTTATCAGTGACCAACCGAACCTGATAAGGAAAAAGTGAAGATAGGATATAAACAGTTACAGAATAAAAATCACATCTTATGTGTAGAACCAGAAACCTCAAATATATTTTCTTTAAATCCTATAACTAAATATGGCACGGCAGACAGGCACTATGCCTCACTAGCCGTGCTCACCTTTAAATCAAAGAGCACTCCATTCCAATATGCATCACCACCAGTGCCAGAGTTGCAGATAAAACTGATGTATCGTGGCAAGTTTACCAGGTGTTGAACAGACTAACCTCCCCTTACCAGGGAATAACTATGTTTTTTCAAATAATAAATTGATTATAAATATGGATATAAGTAATATTTAAGTACCAGGATCTTCTCAATTGCCGTACATTTTTGATAGCCTTTAAAGCCAAAAGCAAACTTTTAGTAGCAGGAAAGAACCAAAAATCCAAAATGAAGAGAGAGATACCAACACTCCCAATTTTTTTACCCAGGCTGGAAAAACAAATAACAGAAGTTCTCCGGCTCCTTTTGTTGCTTGAACACAAAGACACTATGCATCACTGCTCTGCTCAACTGAAAGTTTCAGCTTTGATGTGCAGTTGGAGATCCATGGAATTGGATAGGTAAGATGTTGGAAACAAAATTTTCATTTGTGGAACCAAATAATCACCCCCCTTACCAGGGATATCTCTAGACATGAGTCATCTTAATACAAAAAACATACCCAGACATCGTAACGGTACCTATGTCCCAAGATGATCTCTTAAGTGAGCTACATTAACTAAAGTTATCAGAGGATAAGTAAAACGCAAGGCATTACTGGCAATTATAGGTTTCAACTTGTGCTGATATAAACAACTTGCAGTTTGACAGTTCAATGATGTTCAATGGGACAGGTAAATGGCAGACAGTCTCCCGTTGAATCAATTAAGAAAGAAGTAAATAGAATATGCACTACAAATTGCTATACCACTTACCAACCAAACAGAAAATTTTCCTTGTGTGATGCCCTACTACAATTGAATGTTACTGAAAGTAGAAACTCAAACCTACTAAGGGAATAAAGTCCTAATATGAACTCAGTTATAGGTTCCAATGAATGAATAGCAGAGCACATACAGGTCACAAGTTATGAAAGCAACTTTAGAGCTACAAAAATACAGCCTAATTTTAAGAAGAGATATATGATTATATCTTCTTTTTTTAAAATCACAGTTCAATCTGTTTTTGTTTGTAAAAAGAGATTAACGAATAAAACTGCAACATAGTTAATATCTTACCGATCCCGGTTGGGGATGCTTGAAAATACCTACCCGTTTAATTGGCCCATAGGACTCGAACTCCCTTTTAATTTTACTCTCGGTTGTCTCATAGCTCTGCAAGAAGACAGAAATGATAGTAAGCCATATGTGTAAGAAACCGGATAGAAACGTGAATACTTGTGAGGACTGACACATAAATACATACCAGCCTAGCTACAAAAAGTGTCTTGTATGGATCCCCTGATATGCTTGGGTCATTACCTGGATCATCTGCAGCAAAAGATAAATATTGAATTATGCATGCCAACAGCACTAAACTCAACTCCATGTATATCAAATCTACTTATTGTTTAATAAAAAACAAGAGAAAAGCCGCATCACATTTCAGAAGCTCCTCAGCAGCCTTCTCTGCACCCTTCTCCAGTCGTAATTGGTGGATTCGAGCCCTTCTTTCCACCTGAATTCATTAAGAACACAAGAAAACATCAAATCAAACACCAAGTTGGTTTCCGATAAATAAATAAGTCTAAATACAATACTCAGATTTTTGTCCAGCAGGTTGTATTCTGTATAACTCATTATGTTCTTTTTTTATCAGCCTGTCTAAATCAGTATTTAACCTAATATATAAACATATGGGCATTCTTTGGTACCAAACATGAAAATAATCAATGAACCTAAGACTTCAACACAGGTCAAAACTTAAAATTGTCAAAGAGTCGGTCATATTGCAAATTGTTCATTTGCTTCAGAAAACTGGAAGGCAACAGAACCATATTTCCACCAAGACAGAGATAAATTCAGATTGATTCGGAACCTTGAAATTTTTTCTTTTCAATTTGTTCAAACCTTGCACACACGTAAGACTACTATACAATGAATTATCTCCTGAAGTAGCGCAATTTGTAAGTCAAACTGCTGATTAGCCGAAAGTGAACTAAAACTAAATGGATAAGTTTGATGGGCGCATTTAAACATTTTTAGCACATCTAGAACACACCATGAGTAAAAACTTAAGAAGGCAGTGTTGTTTCGATTGTAAACCAAACAACAACAACAAAATCTGCTAAACAAATCATTTAAGTGAAGTCTAAAACTACCTTCTGCGTTGTGATTTTTTAACAGCCATTTAAAATGTAATTTAGAGCAGCATATAATTCAAACCTTTTTTCATAAGTGCAACTACAGTTATAAGATCAAGCAACGAAGGAAATACTGTGTCTGCACAACCAATTCAATTAATGATCAGTAAAAGAAGAGAACATCTTACAGGAGTTTCACCCTTCTGGACAGGAGGAGCATACTCCGGATCTCCAGGCTCAGCAAAATGGCTCACAAATTGTGCCATTCCTAATGGGAAGGGGGATACAATAAAAAATCAAGCTGATTTGATAGGAATTGCATTGAAAATTGTTAAGGAAAAAAAAAGAATAAGAAACAAAAAATCATACCTGCATATGGTGGACATTTTCTTTTCTCTGGAGGTGGTTTGAATTCCAAAGGAGGTCGGGGTTCAAATAGTTTTAAGAGATTGTTAGTTAATCCAGTCGGATGACTTTGCCCAATCTGCAAAATCAACATAAAATGGAAAAATTAAGAGTATAAACCAACAACAAGCAATGCAATCAAGTACAAACACAGAATAACAGTCCATTGATAGAGGTGAGCAACAGAAACTATGCATAATCACTAGACCTAGCATTTACAGAAAGCCGTTGGTGCAAAATAGATACTCTTTCATCTAATTCTTCTCAATCACCTCCCATTCTTTGTATTACTCATCAAATTCCAAGTCTCACAGGCACATAAAAACATACATCAATAACAATAAACTGAAAAGCCAAAAAACAGAAACAAATTGCACAGATCAGACAATCATCGATTCATAATATTAAAAATAAAATAAAAAACACAGATCACACTGTTCATAGCTATATCATTCAATTCGACACAAATACCCTAAAATCTAACAAGCTAGTAAATCGTAAAATAGAATCTCACAAATATAAATAAAACGAACCAGTTTGAGCTGGAGAACATTTTGGCGGTTCTGCGCTTTGGTGCGGCCCTGAACAGCGGCGTTTTGGCCGCGCATGAAAGCATCGTTGGCGTCTGCCATTGTTGGAGAGGACGGGAGAGAGCTAGGGTTTGATGAGAAAATCAATCGATTTAGGGTTTTGAGAGTGAAGTTAGATGGCGACTATCATCGACGAATAATCTGAAGGCGATTATTTGAGCTACAACCAGCTCTTGGAAAAAAGCGGCATCTTGAAATCTAAGATCGTTTCCGATAGGGTATTTTATAACAAACCGAGAATGAAATGCCCAACTCAGAAACAGTACTTTGAAACGGCGCCGTTTTGATAATGTGGTTGGTCATCGACCATCGTCACGCTGTTGTGCCTGTGGTTTGGTTAGTAATAATTTCATGATTGAGTTCTAGTGCTCCTAGTAAGTAGTAACCCATAATTAGTCATTGATCCTTTCCAGTTTCCATTAATCACATAGATTAAGATAAATAAACCTATTCAGAGTGATTATTTTATTTTATTTTTTTCACGTAGCAGTTGAGAAATATTAGATGTAGACCTTTGATATAGGTTCATTTCTAAAATATATGAATTTTCTAACAAGTATGATAAAATGTGACAAGTAAATACAAAAATATTCACAATATAATAAATAAGTTATTATAAGTTGGGAGTCAAATTAAGTTTTGTGCATGTAAAAATTGATTTGAATTAGGATCTATGCTTCTGTAGCTAATTAAAATATTACAAATAGAAACTGATCCTCTTTGATGACGATGCTTTTAAATATTCTAAATCATTACAATGATATGTAGATTTTCACAAATAATTTGACATGCATATTATATTCCGTCATCGTCCAACTTTCACTAGACTCGAGTTTGAGCCGAAATTGAAAGGTACGTACCAAGTACGATAAGTGATTTCAACCTCTTCTCATTTCCTCTCGAATCATAGCCCTTTTGTACTTCATGCACTCTTCACATTGTCTCTGCCTCTTTCACTTACCACCCAATAAGACTTATTTGCTTATCCAAAATATCCAATTGAGTAAACAACAATTTCATGTACAAGTCAATATTCATGCAGTAACTTCAAGGATAGAGCAATTTTCTACCAGTGGAACAAAGTAAGCTTTTTTAATCATTTTGAATTAGCCAGTATCCTTAGAGCTCATTTACAAGTCAGCAATCACTGAAGATGATTCAAACTACAATGGATAAAAAAGCATCAATGTGACATATACCAGTATCAAAAAATTCTTAAACTGTGCAGTATCAGAGGAACAGCTGATAACAAAGACAAAGAAAAGGAACATAGGGTCCAAAGCAGCCAATACTCTCTCCTAACAAAAGTGAGAACAAATAGTTTCCAAAAGAAAACTTACTTCATCACAACATCTACAACCTATCCTGATTGATAGAGAGCTCATTCGAGGTTGATTTTCCAGAACATACGTGTTTACAAAATTCTGATTCTTCCAGCAGTGCTTGCGGTGCTACTTCCACGAGGCTGTTCACGTATGGCAGATACTTCCCGTCTCCAGCATTCTCCACATAACCCAGGACTATAGCCACACCCTCCCTCACATGATAAGCAATCACCCAATCCCCGACTAGAAATGCAAAAGTGTCATCATTTATGCAAGCCAAAACCCGGACCTCTCCTGATATGCCCTTGTCTTCCTCATTTTCAAGATTGATTTGAATACTCCGCTGCAAGCTCATATCAAAACCCCCATAGATCTCCATTGTCACTGTACCATATGTTTCCTTTTGAGGTAGAATGTAGCACAACTCCCCGTGCATCTCAGCCAAAATCCCTTGTGGTCCGCTGGTGGGAGGGAGTTCCAGAAACCCCAGAGTCTCATTCTTCAGATTGAAAGCCAGAATTACACCAGACTCAGTTTCAAAGTAGGCATATCCCTTCATGTACAACCCACCACTTTTTGGCCCTGAAACCCCCAAGTCACAGCACATGGTATCCGAAACTGTCCATGTATGTGTCCTCGAGGAATAAATCTCAAAACGGATGAAGTCATCAGTTGACTGGACAGCACATACAAGCATGTAATTTTCAGCAAATTCAACTGGTGAAGGTTCAAAAGCAAGTACTATAGCTGGGTCATATCCATGATAACATGTTGGCTTTGAAAGCTGATTCCATTCCTTGGTGACAGGGTTGCAGACATAGTAAGCATTGTCATCGTAACTTCCTTGGCAGCAAACCAAACCAGCACAAGTAGCTCTGATGTCAACACTTTCAGGTAAGAAACTGAAGGGTCGGGGAATGCCATAAGCACGGGGATTGAGCGAAATGAAGAGTGGGTTTCTGTTAGGTAACTGATAAATGAAACCAGAGACATCTCGGAAGTAGTTACTTTGCTTGTGGGCAAAGAACTCACTGCTTATCCACTTATTCCATTTTTTGCAGACAGTTTTGAACCTGTGAAGTGATTTGGCTGGTAGAAATGACAGAGCATGCTCCTTTATGACATCCTCAAGAACAGCATATGACCTTAAATTTCTGTTTTCAACAGCATAGAGAGCCAAAGTTGGATAATGAATGGACCCGTCTTGACATATTTGAAGCTCTACCTGAGAAAAAAGGACAAACAATGAAGAAACAATTGATAGATAGGCTAGGACGAACTTCAAAATGAAATTATTACCAATGATCCCTAGTTACTTAATACCAAATTAGCAGAAAGTTGAATTGGTATCACTGTTAACAACGAGAAAGCAAACTAGTTAGACAAGATCAACAGATTGACAAGTTCTAGACAAGTAAATACACCCACTATTTGAGACCAACAGAGTGATGTCCTATTAAATACAAAACACTATCATCTTCAATATCAAAATATCTAGGTTAAATCTCACCATATAAAATGAGAAACCAGGACCTGCACAGTTTCTATCAGCATAATTATACTCTTACCATGATTTGGAAATCCAATAGTAGACATTGGAACTTTAGAAAGAGAAAATAATTCACCCAATAATTTCAATGGCTTTAAATTGCTACTAATACAGATGGTAAAAATAATGTCCAACAAGTGGCATTGTGTGGGCATGTGTATCTAGAACTTGAAACAATTATCAAAATCATACCTCATCGATATCGTCCTGCACATCCATTTCAACATCCCCCGATGAGTAACTGTCATTGTCACTATCTGTGGATGGACCTTGTTCTATATCAGTCGACGAGTTACAAAAGTCATAATCTGAGAAAGGATCTTCTTCGCGATCCGTCAAGTTGCAGAAATCATAATCAATGGTTTCCATATCCTGCTTTTGTAATACCAGTTTCCTACAAATAAACCAATAAATAAGATAAAGGTCACAATAACAAGCAGTAGTGTACCAAACCGAACAAACAAATAACTAAAGCCAACACACTCCAAGTTCCAAATCTGTTATATGATGATATAATTAGCTTTCAGCTAAAACTGTTTCTTTAGTTATTTAATACCATACCTTTAAACCTCAAAAGTCAGATATCTCCAACAATTCACCTAATGGATATAGATTCCAACCTCAAGCTCTATGCAATCATTAAATACATGCCAACAACTAGAATAAAAAAAAAGTTACGTATTTCATTTTTAAATCCAAAATGGAATCACTTTTCTCATATTTGCCACTTTCACCACCATATTCATTTTATGTAGTAAATGATCATAATCTTCATGTTAAGTAAACAAATCGATTTAATTTTACCCACGATAAAGAAATGATATTGACTGGAACAATTTATAGTTATTGAACAAAACAAGTTTATACCAACAATATTATAGTGTACAAGTGCTAGTGACTGGAATCCTACACAAATACTCTCTCACACACACAAAAATATTAATAATGCAGAGCCACCATGAATCTTGAAATGCAATCAATATGACAAAAAAGTGAAATACACCAAGGAATGTTAGTCAAATAACCCATAGAAGAAATAAATAAATCAAGATCGAAAATATTCTGCATCAGTGAAAGCAATCTGATCCAACAAAGAAAGGTCCCTAGTAAAAGGGCAAGAATTAGGCTTATAAAAAGATAATAATTTGAAAAGATAACTTAGTATTGAAGCCATAAATAGTGAAAATAACTCAGAATCCCAGGAAAATATTGCATCATTAATCTTTTAGTCCAAAAAGTGCAACATTTTCATCAAAAATAAAAATAATTGCTCTGTTTAGTAACAGTTAGATGGATTAAAAAAATCAGGAATATTAAGTCCAAAACTGATCAGGAGCAAAGGATCCCACTGATCTGAGAAATGAAATCAAAACATTCAAATGATATTTTCCACAAAATCATCTTCCACATTTTGCATGGAAACAAACAGAGAAACCCATAAAATTTAAAATTTCAGGCCGAAACTGATTCTCCTGTTTCTTTCGAGAAAAAAAAAAAAAAAAAAAATCTTAGAACCCATGGGTTTATATACATGGGGACAGAGAGAGAGAGTGTGTCAACACACGCACAAAACTTAAAACCCACAAAAACCCACAAACATGGAAGCAACCATTTTGAAAACAAGAGAAACAGAGACGATCACGAGAAAAGATAAAGGCGAGAGCATGAACACAGTCACGAACCCACATCACAATTCACAAACATAACTCGAATCAATCAACAGAAGCCATAAGAACAAAGAAATAGAAAATCGAAGAAACAGTGAACGTACACACTGTAACACGGACCAAGAAACTCGGCGCGCAACACAATCGCATGTTTTAACACACACAAAAACGCCATTGCAAAGACGATCGTGAATCAACAACCTGATCATGACAAACCATGCATTGCATTATTTCAGAGCATTGAGAATCGTACCTTTGGATTCAGAGAGAAACCCTAGCGACAGAGAACGACGAAGACTGAGCGATTGTCACAATAATCGTTTAAAAAGTCAGTCTTTAGAGAGAAAGAGGGGAAGGGGCGGAGAAATAGCAGCGCAAAGACTGTGTACTCTGTTAAAAGGTTATACCAAGAATAGTCCACTTCTCTTATAGGGAGAGTGACGTCATGATTGAACACGTGTCACGATCAGAGCGGTGCGTGTGTCGTGATATGGTGGGGTCCAGATCGTGATTTTCTGATTAATGTGAACATTCGTTTTCTTCGTCTGTACTAATAGCTTAAAGTCCAAGAAACCCACCAACGTGCGAGTGGTGGACTCACTCACGTGACAAAATGAATATTCGTTAATGGTTTTGGGTTTGAGATTTTCTCGGAAAATAATTGGATCATTTTGCAAAAGTGCAATATATCAAATCTTATAATTTCTTCTTCTTTTTTTTTATTTTATCAAAATATTTTATAAAATAATGTTTCAGTTAATGTGATATAAGTTGTTATGTTAAATTTAGTTTTATAGCATACAAAACCACTATTTTCATAACAGACAAGTAAAATGTAGGTACTAGTACCAAACAAATATAATATAAACATTCTGAACATAATAAGGTTTCACTAACTGCTACCAAGTTTCAAATGATAACCCATCTAATAAAACTGATCAGAGTCCATATGCTGAGCTAGATAGTGTTCATGCAAACAGCAGACATGAATGGAGGTCTGGCTATCTACAGCTCAACAAGGCTATTCACATAACCCACCACTCTTGCATTGTAATCAAAAGTACCCAGTGATTTCACTTCTTTGGTCTTCAAGTCATACGAATGGAGAGCTTTCTCCTGCTTAACCACGACCACATCATCTCCGACAAAGGCTATAGAAGACGCCTTGTCAAATAAACCGGCCGTATCAAAGAAACCGCACAAGCCATTTTCCTTTGTTTTCCATGTCTCAGCATAACTGCCCATCTGCATCGTGTTTGTATATGCATTGTTCAGCAATTTGATGCTTACCTGGTTTCCGTACATCGAAGCAGAACAAAGTTTCCCACCCATCACACCCAAAGTGCCGAGTGCACTGTAGATGAGTTGTGATCGCTCCATGGTGAGATCAAAGGCAAGAACCCCACTATTCCCTCCCTGCCAATAAACAATTCCGTTTGCATGAACACCTGACCTTGGCAAGATCCTGTTCTGCCCAAAGCAAATCTCACCAGAAATTCTCCAAGCCCCTTGTGCTGAAGAATAGATCTCGAATTCATGTGCAGAGTCGAAATCAGCAGAAGAGAATACACATACCACTTTGTATTCTGCCACAAAGTTGAGTCTTGATGGTTCGAATATGAGTACAACAGCAGGATCATGCCCATGATCGGCATTAGGTTTTGGGAGTTTCTTCCACTGTTTGGTGACAGGATTGCAAATATAGTAGGCGTTGTCCCCAGTGAGGCCCTTGCAGCACAGTAGTCCATTGGAAGATGATCTGATATCAACTGGGTCAGGCAAAAACTCCAAAGATGGATCAGGAACACCACAAGACATTGGATCAAGTGAGATGAACGATGGCGAGTCACCTTGGGATTGAACAAAGAGGCCCGTGATTGCTCGGAAAGCATTTGATTGGGTGTGGGCAAAGAAGGGAGCTGAAATAATGAGCCTCCAGTCCCTACAGACCCCAGTGAACCTGCGCAGTGATTTGGCAGGAAGAAAAGGAAGGGCATGTTCCCTTATAATATCTTTCAGGTCCATGTAGATCTTGTTGTTTCTGTTTGCGAGGAACTTACTTGGCTTCCTTCCTGGATCCATCTTAGCTTAGCTTATTTTCGGAATTAATCAGAACTACATACAAAAAGGAGTGATTGTTACCAGGTAAGTCTTAATAGTTGAATGCACTGAAGCATAATATTCAGAATCCAATATTCAAATTTTATACTAAAGGAATTTAATATTTCTTTATGCTCTCTCAAGAATAACATTCCAATTCAACAGGATTGACCATATATATTTTGAAACACACCATTGAAATTCAATTGTAACATTTTAGCAGTATCGTTTACATTTCAAGTATTAGTATTAATTTAACAGATAAAAGAGTCTAATTGTGACATTTTAGCAGTATCGTTTACATTTCAATGAGCTACTTATTGAGTAGAAGCAATAAATAAAAGCTCTTACAAAGAATCTACCACAACTTTCAAGGAAAAACTGTATAAACCATACCCTTCATGATGTCATGCCACACTAATTACTCTTTTACTTCTGTGTTGGCACATTTCTAAATCAAGCTCAAGTAGATAAATTTGTTAACCACTTTATATTAAAGACAGAGTCAAGTGTTATTGGTTGAATTTGATTTCTAATAATTAGATACAAAGTGTGACAAGCAAACATATTTTGTTGTTGTCGGGTGTGCGAAGCCACACATTGTTCTGGTTACAGCTTTAACACCCAGAAAACAATAAACACAATAAACTTCAGCACTTTTCAGCTTAAGGGACTATCAATTCATTCTATCACAAATTCAAACACAGACACCACCTCACACTAAAAAATAATCCTTAATCATAATGCTAAAAACAAATCCGCTCTTTCTTTGATTCTCCAAATAAAGAGATACAGCAGCTTATAAAACAGGCTACATGAAAAAAAATGTGTAAATCCATTCCAAAACAACTAAAATTACTGACATGAGCATGAGCCAACTGAAACCCATTTCTTTCCTGCAGTCTTTCCAATCAATTAAACAGAATATAGAGGCAGTCAGACCCTAACAAATAAGCCTTAAGTAGTTACTAACCTTCAAATCATGCAATTCATGACCAATAAACTGAAGCTAATTGAATCCCAAAATTAACCTAGATTAAGCCTTCTGATATAAAACACAAGGAAAACAAAGTGCTCATTTCCTCGTCAACCAAACAGAAACTCAAAGGGATCATCTAACTCTAAGAATCAAAGACTAAGGATCACTACTTGAGAAGTTAGAATTACACCAAACAAACAGAAAGGTGCAGCAAATTTTGACTAAACTGATGCAGTTAAATCAAAATACAATTATAATCTACCTACAAATACTATGATTCTTCTCCTGTTTCTCATCAACAATTTATCAAATAAGAAAACAGAAATCACAGAACCTTTATGATTACATTGATGCATTAGTCATGAATCACAAATAATCACGACTAAGAAGTACGTTTTCCTCTCCCATTTCTCAGCTACCAAACAGAAACTCAAACGATCACACTAAAAAAAAAAATTTATCGAACCTCCAACAGCAAAAATAAGAGTGAACGCACAGAAATCTACCGAACATTTTCTATGAAATTGATGCAGCAATTACACAATCAGGATACGATTTTGGTTTCATCGGTACGATTAACAAAACAGTAAAGCGCGAAATCGAATGGAAAATGTGAGCGGAAAATAGGTTACCTTACTGGTGATGATGGCGATTTTCGTCGATGATCATGAACAGCTTTTGATCGAGGTAGATAGAGAGATATAGTGGTGTGGCCCTCTCTCCTGCATTTAAGAAACAATTATAACCTAAAAAAATGACCAAATGACTTGACTTCCACTGGACTGACCGTGCTCGACAGTCGACACTGAAAAGCTGGGTCTGTTTGGATTCACGATTACAATTATCCCGTGATGGGATTTTTCTGTCCTGTACTGGTTTTATCGTAAAATTTGACCCTTGTGTAAACAAAAGGAATATGTTTTACTAACAAAGTGTGATTGATAATAAGTTCAATGTCTACTGATGTTCGGATAAACCCTTGTATTTTTTATCACACTTTCATAGTTAACATATTTGTGGGATAGTAAGAGGGATGTGGATATGTTAGCGGGGGCTTTTCACGTAGGTGTGGTATTTGGACGACTAGGAATGAGGGAGTGTGATTTCTGGTTTGGGTGGAGTCAAAGGCGGTGTTGGCCAATATCTCATCTATGATTAACTGTTGGTATAAGGCTCAGTCGGGTGTGTGTCAATAGGAGAGGTTGTTGCGTCAAATATAGTGGAAGAGATGTGGCGGAAGCCGCAAGTCGCTCGAATCTAACGTAAATAAGATAGCAATTGCGCAAGGGTTGGAGGGAGTTGGATTGTGCAAGATGTGATTGGGTACTGCTCGGATGACAACGAGATATCATGGGTTTGAGAGGTGGAGGCAAGAATTGGGGAATTGTGACTTTATGATAGACTCTTAGTAGCAACCTCCACCAATGGAGAAGCAAGGAATTATGTAGAAAGACATAACTATCTACTATAATAAGATTTAAGATTGACCAGAAAGCGACAACCTTAAATAAAATTACTAGTGTTGGTTGAATTCTAATATGACGAAATAAAAGAAGAAGATGATCAAAAGGTTAGAGTTACAATTCTCTATATATATATATAATG